>JAWQFJ010028557.1:90000-97500 GCA_034096865.1 Theodoxus fluviatilis
ACAAGGATGAGTCACGTAAACAGTCGCCATGCGTAGGAATTTAGTTCATCAATGAGAACCAGACTCGCAAGTTATCAACGGGGTTTTGCTTTGTCCTTTGTAAGACGGAAAACGGACAATATATTATTTCAGTTGTGATGCTGGTACATTGACAGCCCTAACAAATGAGTCAGTGCTTCCCTATGAATACGTACAAGAGATAACAATAACGCCTACAAGAGTCTCGTATGCCAGCGCATGTTATTGACTGATTTATCATGAAGGGTCTGTGCGACAAAACAAATTTCGATGGCCTCGAGACAAACAAAACTTCCTCAGTTTTTTTCTGGAAAGTTCTTCCAGGGCCTCGTCTATGCATTTGCAAATGATCTATCTGCCTTCATACTTATCACCGACGACCCTTGTGCCAAATGTGGTGGCAGCACCTTTTATGGTGTCCGAGAAAACCACGACGAAGTTTTCCACTGATGCACAGGCAGACAGGCAGATGACGTCGGGGCAATAATTATATAAATGCGTACGCGTCAGTGTCAGTGCGCTCGCGTGCTATTGATTTTCCCGTTGAAACTTGCACAAGTGATGACTTACTTACATATGCAATCACCGATAGGTAAGCCGCATGATCAGCCAACGTTAATCACTGCCCATCGAATGTTGCAGTTATGACAAAGAAAAGATAGACCAGGGAAGCACTGGATGATAAAGACAAGTATGAGCATGTTCAGCAAAATCGTTGGAGATAGAGCTCGATGATCGTCACGAGCGGTGACACGCTTCTGTAATCCAGTCAAAAACCTGGAGGCAAAAAGGGGTGATAACACGTGCAAATTAGTTCCTGAAGTCAATGCAGATATATAACCCACGTGTGCGTGGTGTATGAGAGTGTGCAGGACTGCCGTAAGTGATTAAGTGTGGTGCTGCTTTGAGGCAGAGCGCTTGGCAGGTGGTTACTAGTGAGGCATCCATAGGGATGTAAGGCTCAAACTTCGAGTCTTGGATGCCACAGTGACCATTATGTTCTCTGTCCAAATTCACAATAGGACAAGAGATGGCCTGCGCACTACAGCGGTGCATCACCCCTCACTCCCACCCCCACCACCTCCCAAACTTAGAAACATCTTGGGGAAATGAGATATCTCCACTCCATCAATGAAAACTGAATCAAGCGACCAGACAGTTGTTGCAAATTACATGCCACCTGATGCACACGTGCACAGCTCATTCAGTCACATGAAAAACATAACCATGTTGCAATTGTATTGCGCAGCATGTTCGAGCATGTTACTACTTGATTTATAACTGACCACTGCAACATCAAAATATTTTCAACCATCTCCAAACTACCCCTACATCAAATTCATCCGTGGAATGCCTACGACATTTAGTGTTTGCAATCGACGCGGTCCGTACGATCTGGCCTATCGACACGATGATGCATCGACAGCAGACATCGCTCTCTCCATCTTCTTTCACAGAAAAAGCGCCCTCGATGTTGAGATGCTTCCTCAACAAAGTAGCGCCACTTGATTCCGGCACTAACAGGGCTCGGCAGCAATAAAAGACATCGATTTTTCGGGCATCAGCTTTCCAGTTTGCCAATGCAAACACGGACGCACAGGGAGCAGTTTACGGACATAAAACGGCGAGGAAATTGCAAGACCAACCCAGAGAAGACTTCACTGAGATGCCAGAGAGCGTCGGTTGACAGTTCTTGTAAAGCAAGTCCTTTCCAACACATCGCAGAGACGGCCTGACCGATGGTGGCCGTGTTCTTTGAGCCAATGTTCTCCATGTTGTACTTGGCCCGTCTTCAGAGGGAAGGAAGTTTTCTATCCACCCTCAGGCATCGTCCCTGCCCCCCTGGCTACATCCGCTGTGTGGCGGGACCAAGGGGCAGGGAGTTCTTGTGGGGAATCGGTGCCATTAGGCTGTTTAATCAGGACGTCGCCTTCGACTCTTGCCGCATTCCCAAGTGATCAGACGATAAACAGATAGCGGGCACACTCTGCGCGCCGGGAGATAAATGCCCCCGATCAAGCAAATCAGAATGTGGTCTGGCATCCCCAAACTGAAGATCCCCCCAGTGCCGAATAAACACGTGGGTGAGCTATTGACGTCCTCGCGCTCTAATTGGAAGCTACAGGCACAAATTCCCGCTCGTAATATGCCGTCTCAGCCCTGCGTGCTCCCACATAAAGCACTGCTCGGTGTCTCCTCAATGTTCAATCCCCGCTGAGGCGGGGTTTTCTGCCCCGTGGTAGCGCACATCGGGCTGCCTGAGCCCCTCTAAGATTGCGAGATACTTGTTTTCTTAACGTCTGGAGAATGCTGATGCAAATCTGATTGTTGCGCTTGGAATGGATTTGCGCCTACTCCCCCTCTTCTCTTGCTGCAGCAACCAGAACTAATAGCAGCAACAGCAGCGGGGAAGCTGCAGTACAGGAACAGCAGCAGTAGCAGCAGCAGCAGCAGAGAAGTAGCTGTACAGGAACAGCAGCTGCAGCAGTAGTATAGCAGCCGTAATAACAGCATCAGCAACAGCAGCAGCAGTAACAGCAGCAGTGAAGCAGCAGTACAGGAACAGCAGCAGCAGCAGGAACAGCAGCAGTAGCAGCAGCAGCAGTGAAGTAGCTGTACAGGAACAGCAGCTGCAGCAGTAGTATAGCAGCCGTAATAACAGCATCAGCAACAGCAGCAGCAGTAACAGCAGCAGTGAAGCAGCGGTACACGAAGAGCAGCTGCAGCAATAGTATAGCAGCCGTAATAACAGTATCAGCAACAGCAGCAGCAGTAACAGCAGCAGTGAAGCAGCAGTACAGAAACAGCAGTTGCAGCACCAGCAGCATTAGCAACAGCGGCAGCAGTAGCAACAGCAGCAGAAGTAGCAGTAGCAGCAGCAGCAGTGAAGTAGCGGTACAGGAACAGCAGCTGTAGCAATAGTATAGAAGCCTTAATAACAGCATCAGCAGCAGCAGCAGTAACAGCAGCAGTGAAGCAGCAGTACAGGAACAGCAGTTGCAGCACTAGCAGCATTAGCAACACCGGCGGCAGAAGGAACAGCAGCAGAAGTAGCAGTAACAGCAGCAGTGAAGCATCAGTACAGGAACAGCAGCTACAGCACTAGCAGCAGCAGCAGCAACAGTAGTAGTAGTAGTAGTAGTAGTAGTAGTAGTAGCAGCAGCAGCAGCAGCAGCAGTAGCAGTAGCAGCAGTATAAGCAGTAGCAGCAGTAGCACGAACAAAATTACGACAATGGTTTCATGCATTTACTTTGCATCAACAGCTTGAGCTGAGGTGACGGACCGTACATACAACTCATCCGCAGTGTTCATCGTGCGGTACGCAGGCAACATCTGCTGCCCGACAGAGCACAGTGGTGAATGTTCACTGCAAAGTTTCTCACCTGCTGCTACAACATGGCGTCCATTGTAATTGATCATTCTGACCTGACGGTACTAGCCTGCTTGTTACAATGGCTTAAGTAGCCATATGATGGCTTTTCACACGACCCTTATAGTGTTGTAGCTAACGATCACATGAACTTTAAGACGAACGTGTTTGGCAGCACAGGGCACGAAAAAAAAACAAACAAGAAGGGCAAAGCCCATACGACTCACATGCTTGACCTTGACCTTTATATGACCTTGACCTTCAGGTGCCCTTCAAGGTCAAGGTCAAACAACTAAACCTACCAATGCCATCAAGGTCAAGGTCATCCAAGGTCATGCAACACAAAGCTGTTAATTCAAGACATAGGAAGCACAATGGTGCTTATTGGCACTTTCTACCATGAGGTATAGTCACTTTTAGTGGTTCACTACCCCAATTTGGTCACATTTCATAAGGGTCAAAGTGACCTTGACCTTGATGATATGTGACCAAATGTGTCTCATGATGAAAGTATAACATGTGCCCCACATAATTATTAAGTTTGAAACAGTTATCTTCCATAGTTCAGGGTCAAGGTCACTTCAAAATATGTATACAATCCAACTTTGAAGAGCTCCTGTGACCTTGACCTTGAAGCAAGGTCAACCAAACTGGTATCAAAAGATAGGGCTTGCTTTGACCTATATACCACTTGTAGCTAAGGTCGCCATTCTCAATAACGTGGGAGAAAATTGGGAAAATGTGAAAAATGACTGTTTTTGAGACCACATTTAGGGCTCCTGTGACCTTGACCTTGAAGCAAGGTCAAGTCACTATGTATGTTTTTTGAGGCCTTGTCATCATACACCATCATGCCACATTTGGTGTTGATAGACTTAATAGTCTCCGAGAAAAATCCAACGTTAAAGTTTTCGGACGCCCGGACGCCCGGATGGACGGACGGACGGACGGACGGACGGACGACACGGCTCAGTACATAGACTCACTTTTGCTTCGCATGTGAGTCAAAAACCTAAAGTCAAAGCGTGTTTAAGAACATTTTTCACACACTGAAGAACACATTGTGCAAGCGCACGCGAAATGATCACCTCAACAGTTACGACGCACAGGGGCGATAGCTTCACTTTGCCGTGGCAAAGCATTTGCGTGGCCAACACCCAAACAGGGATCCTGGTTCTATCGCATTCAGCAGTGGAAAACCTCCCCAAAGTGCGGGACAGCCCATCAAGGCGCAAAGTGGGAGCCTCCATCAGCCCGCCCCCCACACCCGAATGTCTTGAGACGCCGCCCGTCCCCCCAGCTCCCCTAACGCTGGGCCGAGAGACAAGGGAGAGATAACCTGGCCAAACAGCGCACACAAAAGACCCTTTTCCACCCCAGGATCGATGGCGCAGTCAATCTGAATTCAAGCCATGCGCAATGAAATCGCTCGCAGCCTCCCGTGGGTAATGTGCGGAATCGCTCCGTGATTCCTCGAGGTTCCAGTAAGAAAAGCAGTAGATGTGGAATAAACTGCCGGCAAACAACTCTGCAACTGTCTTGGTGGCGTGTAGAGCTCCCGTGGTGTGTGTGTGTGTGTGTGTGTGTATGTGTGTCTGTGTGTGTGAATGTGTGTGTGTGTGCGTGTGTGAGTGTGTGTGTGTGTGTGTGTGTGTGTGTGTGTATGTGTGTGTGTGTGTGTGTGTGTGAGTGTGTGTGTGAAAGTGTGTGTGAGCGAAAGTGTGTGTATTATATGTGTGCACATTTGCATGTGCTTACGAGTTTGCGCGTGCGCGTGTGGGTTTGCGTATTCGCATGTTTGCATATATGTACGTGCGTGTGCGTTCACACGTAGATGTGTATGTGTTTGTTTGTGCGTTTGTTTGTTCGTGCGTGCGTGTGTGTGTGTGTGTGCGTACGCATGTGTGTGTGTGCGCGTGTGTGTGTGTGTGTGCGTGTGTGTGTTAGTGTTTTTATGTATGTGTGTGTGTGTGTGTAAATATGTAAACAATGCACATAGGTCATCTAGCATGATGAATTTATTCTCGAGGACTTAGCAGGAAAAAAACAACATCCCCGCCCCCACCTCCTTCGCAAATTCCTGTCTCCCGCTGGGGTCCACTAGAACAAGAAAGAAACTGATTTGACAGTGTCCAGTTCTCTAAGCGATCAACAGACGCCCTACTCTCATCTTCCTGCTCTTGGTCTTGCCAACATGGATGGATGGGTCCGAGCAGCCATGAAGGAGATGACTGGAGAGGGAAACTTCAGACGCTAGGCAGCGCCAAGGCTGGCGGACTGCCACAGAGAGAGCTCGCGCTGCTCCCAGGATGCAGGTGTCATTGCTCCCGTCCACTGCTATCCTCTGGAGATGCAGCCGTCAGACTGCCAGGCGTTTCCCATTCAGACACATCCACCCAGCGATCTCCGCTGTCTGCGGCTAGTCGTCAGAACTGAGGGACTGATCTGGGCTGAAGCTTCGACCAAAGCGGCTATGAAGATACTATAATGTTTTGTGCGTCTCGTTCAGTATTCAGCGATCGTATCTTGGTGCAATTGCAAGAATGAACCAAATGATCACAATAAGTAGGCATCCTTTGTCGCTGACATCAACTTTGCTTACTGGCCAAGAGGAACAGTTCTGAGTTACTAAATAAATAGCGCATAATCATTCTAAGGACATGATGAACGAAAAGGGAAGAGAACCACCACAACACACGTGCGCGCGCGCGCGCGCGCGTGTGTGTGTGTGTGTGTGTGTGTCTGAACATCCACTGGGGTGACTTCATCACAAACATCGAGGTCCTCGAACAGGCTGGGGTCACCAGCGTTGAGGCCATGCTACTACTAAAATCACAGCTGCGCTGGGCAGGACAACCCCAAAGGATGGAAGAGTATCGCCTGCCTAAGGTCACCATGTATGGCGAACTCTCCACTGGCCAACGTGACAGAGGGGGCCAAAGAAACGCTACAAAGACTGCCTCAGGAAGTCCCTCAATGCTTGCCACATAGACCATCGCCGTTGGTCAACACTTGCTGCAGATCGTGACACCTGGCGGCTCGTCGTAAGCAGGGCCGTCGCCTCCTTCGAGAACACCCGTAGGGCCTCCATGGAAGAAAAGCGAAATAGGAGAAAGAACCAGGCAGCTGCGACCGACCAGACCTTCCCCTGCAGCAAATGCGACCGGACCTGCCGATCCCGCATCGGACTTCTAAGTCATGAGCGGGCCTGCAAAGGACGTGGACCATGACGTTCCAGATCTTCGTTAAACGAAGCAAACTCATGATGATGATGATGACGATGATGATAATATATATGTGTGTGTGTGTGTGTGTGTGTGTGTGTGTGTGTGTGTGTGTGTGTGTGTGTGTGTGTGTGTGTGTGTGTGTGTGTGTGCATGTGTACGGGTGCATTCAGAAGTGCATATGCGTAAATAAGGGAGCACACGTAAGTGTGCGTGTGTGTGTGTGTGTGTGCGTGTGTGTGTGTGCGCGCGTGCGTGCGTGAGTGCGTGCGTGCGTGCGTGTCTGTGTGTGTGAGCATGCGTGCGCGTGCGAGCATGTGCGAGCGTGTGTGCGTGTGCGTGTGTGTGTGTTTGTGTGTGTGTGTGTGTGTGTGTGTGTGTGTGTGTGTGTGTGTGTGTGTGTGTGTGTGTGTGTGTGTGTGTGTGTGTGTTTTCAAAGACTTCGGTCTAGCAAGGTCCTTAAAAAAAAACTCCCCGAAAGTATACCTATTGAATGCATTATCAGCACACAGGGAAACGTGCATTTGATCACTGAAGATTGTGTTCTTCTGCAGTTTGAGACTCCCATCGAAAGATTCTGACACGCAGTACAAGAGCACTGCGAATATCTAACAGGCACCTCCAAAGGAATCTGTGAATTAAATAGACAATAAAATGTTCAAAGCATAGCTTCGGCAAAAAAAAAACTTCCGGTGAGATTACACTGCGCTTCTCATAAAATGTGGGGATTAAGCTTGAAATAGGCAGAAACATTTTAGCGTAATGCGATTTCTACTACTTTTCATATGCGGAATTGAAGGTTTTATTTCCTCGCGTTGTTTCTGCTGCCCTGAAGAGATCCTACATAACAAACGGCAGCAAAGTTGGGTTATGAGAGCTTTTCCTCC
>JAWQFJ010028557.1:105000-110925 GCA_034096865.1 Theodoxus fluviatilis
TGCATGCGTGCGTGCGTGTATGTGTGTGTTCACATGTACACATGTGTGTGAGAGTACGCGTCTGTCTATCTGCCTGCCTGCCCCCCCCCCCTCCCCCTCTCTCTCTCTCTCTCTCTCTCTCTCTCTCTCTCTCTCTCTCTCTCTCTCTCTCTCTCTCTGAATCGCTCTCCGTCTCTCCCTCCCAGCAGAATTGCAGAACTGCTTCCAGATCTGGGCCCGACTTTGCTGCGATGACACGCTTATGTGAGGGTAAACAGGCGCACACGCATTAACGCGCACGCCTGACTTTAAATACACCAGTAATGTCTCTCTAAGCTTGGCAGGCGAGGAGGACGCAGGGGTGGAGTACAGAGAGTGAGGGGGAGGTGGAGGTGGTAGGAAATGGAGGTTAGAAGTGGGGAAGAGAGGGGAAGGGGACGGTAGAGGGAAGGAAGGGGGGGTGGCAAGACAGGAGGTGGAAGATGGCAGAGAAGGGGGTGGTGGTATGAGAAATGGCGGTAGGATGAAGACGTTGGAGGGGGGACTGTGTTTACGCTGGAGTTTTATAAGCCCCAGACTTGCTTTCCCTGCCGCCGTTTTTGCCTGCTCAGTGCTACCTGCATCGGCCTCCTCGCTTGCAAGGGGACACGGAGATAGCGCCAAGTACTTTGACTCTTGAAAACAACCCGGGCTGCTGTGTTTGGCTTGGAACTTTACGAGAAGGTTTCTTGCCTCGTCTTTTTCTAGCTCTCTCCAGGCTGCGGCCCTCTCCATGTCAATGCACATACGTTTTTCTAGCTCTCTCCAGGCTGCGGCTCTCTCCATGTCATTGCACATGCGTTTTTCTAGCTTTCTCCAGGCTGCGGCTCTCTCCATGTCATTGCACATGCGTTTTTCTAGCTCTCTCCAGGCTGCGGCTCTCTCCATGTCATTGCACATGCGTTTTTCTAGCTCTCTCCAGGCTGCGGCTCTCTCCATGTCATTGCACATGCGTTTTTCTAGCTCTCTCCAGGCTGTGGCTCTCTCCATGTCATTGCACATGCGTTTTTCTAGCTCTCTCCAGGCTGTGGCTCTCCCCATGTCATTGCACATGCGTTTTTCTAGCTCTCTCCAGGCTGCGGCTCTCTCCATGTCATTGCACATGCGTTTTTCTAGCTCTCTCCAGGCTGCGGCCCTCTCCATGTCATTGCACATGCGTTTTTCTAGCTTTCTGCAGGCTGCGACTCTCTCCATGTCATTGCACATGCGTTTTTCTAGCTCTCTCCAGGCTGCGGCTCTCTCCATGTCATTGCACATGCGTTTTTCTAGCTCTCTCCAGGCTGTGGCTCTCTCCATGTCATTGCACATGCGTTTTTCTAGCTCTCTCCAGGCTGTGGCTCTCTCCATGTCATTGCACATGATTTTTTCGTCCAGACTCATGTTGCGCTGGTAACACTCTCCTTCATAAAGAAGAGAACTATGAAATACCCATAGCCTCTTCAGACTTTATTCGTTCGAGATAATGTACTGACATTTCTTCAATTATAAAATCTAAGGTGCGTGTTTGGAAACTCAATGGATTATTTTCTGTTCCAGCTTTTGACATTTCCAGTGACGCCACTCTATGGCGAACGTTTTCAAAAAGGGGTGTTACCCAATTACACGCTGAAACATCCACGTTCATCTTTAAAACTATACTTTATTATCAACAGTTTTTAATCTCTCAAATTCACTTATTTCATGCAAAAACGTTTTTGGCGTACGGTGTATTGCTAAAATCAAATCATGGCCGTGGACCGTTTTATGTTAGTCCAAGATTAAGCACGTTATCATGGCAGTGAAAATGCTAACCTCGTTAGTGTGTGGTTTTGCTTAGAGGCAGGCAGCAAAGCAGCGATCGGATCCTCGAATGCGGTTCAGAAAACGACAGGAAATATTTTCCGTGAGGGCGAGGTAAAGCGTTTCACGTGCGCACAGACGTCCGAGGGTAAATCATGCGGCTAATCTCCCCCTGCACTGCAGGCCTCGCAATAATGCTGTCACCAGCACACCCTTACATCTTCGGAAGATTTTCTCAAACAACTTTTTTCACGCTCTGTTTTCGCCGTGAAACATGACCTGAAGGTCTCGGTGGTGTTGCAGTACCTCTGGCTGATAACACGATCTTTTTTCTTTGGGATCCTCGCTGGCGCTCACGCTTTTTAAACTGCATTAGTGCAAGAGTTGGTCACACCAAAAGAATCAGAATGTCACATTAGCTGTGACCGACAAAGGCGGGAAAGTAATCATTTTTATCTTTCGCTATCCTTGCACGTTAAAAGCGTGTTGAAAATGTGTTGTACAGGTTTTTCAGATAAAGATTAGAGTCAGCAGCTTTTGAGCGAAATGGTAGAGAGGTGACTGGTGGCTCCGTTATCAACGTCAACAAAATTCTCAAGACTGCGTTGTTGCATTCGTCACCGGTGTGACCAAAGCTGCAAGGGCAGGCGTTTAGCACTGGAATGGAAAAAGTTTGCGGTGTTGTTACAGCTGCAGTCGATGAGAATGGCAGGGTGCAGTCCCAGAGCAAAGAAAGGGAACACCGCACACCCAAAAACAGAGATGGGACTGGCCGCTTTTTCTCCCAGAATGTCGGGCACCAGGCCCCGGGAACTGTTTGCTTGTGCATGCTGGGAGGGGTTTTGTCTACGACGCCCTGGGACTCCCCGCCTGCCACTCACCTCGCCTGTCTGCTTGTATTTTATTACACGTCTGTGCGTGCGTGCGTGCGTGTTTTTGTGTTAGTGTGTGTGTCTGTGTGTGTGTGTGTGTGTGTGTGTGTGTGTGTGTGTGTGTAGTATACATGTGTGTTTGTGTTTGTGCGTATTTGTGTGTTTGTGTGCGCAAATGTTTGCGGGTGCGTGCGCGCACGCACGCGCTCGCGTCTGGGTGTGACTGCGTGCGTGCGTGCGTGCCTGTGCGTGCGTGTGTGTGTGCGCGTGCGAGCGCATGTGTGCACACGTATGTGTATGCGTGCGTGCGTATGTGTATATATGTGTGTCTGTGCGTGTGTGTGTGTCTCTGTGTGTGCTGCGTGCGTGTGCGTGCGTGTGTGTATGTGTGTCTGTCTGTGTCTGAGAGCGCACGCGCGCATGAGCACGCGAGTATGTGTGCATGCGTGTGTGTGCGGGTGGGGTGTAAGTAGGCGTCAGTGAGTGTGACGATGCGTGTGTGTCTGTGTGTGCGTGTGTGCGTGTGTCTGTGTGTGCGTGTGTGCGTGTGTGCGTGTGTGAGTGTGTGTGTGTGTGTGTGTGTGTGTGTGTGTGTGTGTTTCTCTTTATATGTCAATCTGCATGGCTGTTTGCCTGCCTGGTCCACTGATTGTCTGACTACTTGCTTGTCTAACAGCCCACAGGACTGGCCGCCAGCCTCCCTGCCGACATTGACCAAGAAAATCCTTCCTACGTGAGTAGATCCCGGAAGCATGAATGAGTGCGTGCGATCCGTGCTAATACCCACACATATCCCGTAACTGCCTGTGAAAAAGACATCAAACAACAGAGAGTACGTCGACTGCGGAGAGAAGATCACAATGAGCAAGAGGAGGACAAGGAGTCTGCAGCAGCGGCGACGGCGGCGGCGGCGGCGGCGGAGAAGGAGGAAGGAGGCCGAGGAGGAGGAGGAGGAGGAGGAAGGAGGCCGAGGAGGAAGGAGGAGGAGGAGGAAGGAGGAGGAGGAGGAGTCTGCAGCAGCGGCGACGGCGGCGACGGCGGCGGAGGAGGAGGAAGGAGGCCGAGGAGGAAGGAGGAGGAGGAGGAGGAGGAGGAGGAGGAGGAGGAGGAGGAGGAGGAGGAGGAGGAGGAGGAGGAGGAGGAGGAGGAGGAGGAGGAGGAGGAGGAGGAGGAGGAGGAGGAGGAGCAGAAGAAGAAGAAGAAGAAGAAGAAGAAGAAGAAGAAGAAGAAGAAGAAGAAGAAGAAGAAGAAGAAGAAGAAGAAGAAGAAGAAGAAGAAGAAGAAGAAGAAGAAGACATTACAAAGGAATGCAAGCAACATGCATTTTATAAACTGTTATTTCAGATATATGTTATCTTCAACAAAAATAGAAGCAAACTTTAAAACTTTGCGAGATTTGATCCAGGGACAAGACAAAAAAGGCGGAGCAAGAACAAACGTGGACATTGAACACTGAAAGGACGCTTGAGCTCAAGGACAACATCTTCAACCACATGCATGTGTACTCGAACAACATTCCACATGTGTGTATAATGCATCGTTTTACGGCCGTCCATAACTCCAGAGCTGCTGAGAGCAGCTGCCGAGGCTGGATACACAACCATCAACCTGCCGGAAAGACAACTGTGCCGAATGACAAACAATATCGATATGGAGAGCCACGTTCAGTCAGCTACAGAACAAGCACAGGCTGTCTCACTCTGCCGACTGCAAAAGCACAACCCTGCATCCTTAGCCCCCAAATGCCAAAGGTCTTGGAGGAAAATAGTGTGCCATAAATACTTGACCATATTCCAAGCCTCTCCAGGCGATGGGTGGCGACGCTGTTGTGAATCTTGACAGGCTCTGCCTCTGCACTGCTCCCCTGTGCAGGGTTCCCCAACACGTGCCCCATGATGAAGGCAGCAGAGAGCGAAGGAATGAGAGGCGCACTGTGCACTCTAGCCAGAAACGGCACAACCTGTTTCGTGTGTAGACATCCCAGCCTCTGTCTGGCCCACAGCCAAGACTGTGGCATCTCTCTCTCTCTCTCTCTCTCTCTCTCTCTCTCTCTCTCTCTCTCTCTCATTGTCTCTCTCTCTCTCTCTCTCTCTCTCTCTCGCTCGCTCGCTCTCTTCTTGTACACATGTCTGTCCATCTCTCATGTACGTCCATTTAGCCCATGCAACTTACAGCATCACGCAAAGACAGCTGACT
Source organism: Theodoxus fluviatilis (assembly GCA_034096865.1). Lineage (NCBI taxonomy): Eukaryota > Metazoa > Mollusca > Gastropoda > Cycloneritida > Neritidae > Theodoxus > Theodoxus fluviatilis. The sequence goes on from JAWQFJ010028557.1 coordinate 109,866, forward strand.
ACTAGTCACAGCAGCGACCACAAAGACATCGCGCTAATACAAGACGAAGACAACGAAGACGATGGCCCGACTTCGTTGTACACCAGCCATCCCATGACCACCACTCTCTGTCCACATTCCTCCCTAATAACTATTTCCTTCCCTTTGTTTCTCGTATTAAAAATGACCAGTGATTGAGAGATAGAGAGAGAGAGAGAGAGAGGGGGGGAGGGGGGGGGAGATATAGCGAGAGAGATAGGGAGATACACAGAGATAGAGATAGGGAGATACACAGAGAGAGAGAGAGAGAGAGAGAGAGAGAGAGAGAGAGAGAGAGAGAGAGAGAGAGAAGTCGACCACCGAAAAAAGTGGTATCGCATGGTGATTCTCACGTTCACGCCTTCCTGTCACATCACTTTTGGGCCAGAATCTGAGACAAGGCAAGGCGACTGGACGTTTCAATGGTTGGTAACAGGCCTCCTTGCAACAGCTTTCAAATTTCCCCATTCAGTCCCACGTGGAGAGCTACACCTGTACATATGCCGCTAACCCTGACGCGCAACATCAACAGCATTGTAATCTAACGGCGAAACATGAGTTTTTATGTAATAAACAGAAGCAATGCCATGTCGTCAGGCTAGTAAAACACGATAAGGGCATCTATACGCTCTGAGAGTGAGAGAGAGAAAAAAAGAGAGAAAAACAAAGAGACAGAGACAGACAGTGACATAAACTGAGACAGAGACAGACATAAAGACCGAGCGACAGAGACAGTCAGAGGCAGACAGAGACAGTGAGACAGAGACAGACAGAGACAGAGAGAGACAGAGACAGTGAGGCAGTGACAAAGAGAGAGAGACAGTGAGCCAGAGAGAGACAGTGAGACAGAGACAGAGACAGTGTGATTGAGACAGAGACAGTGACTGAAACAGAGACAGAGAGACAAAGCGACAGAGACAGAGAGACAGAAACAGAGAGACAGAGACACAGAGACATGCAGAGAGACAGACAGAAAGAGACAGACAGAGACAGTGAGACAGAGTCAGACAGAGAGACACTGAGACATGCAGAGAGACAGACA
>JAWQFJ010028560.1:0-15417 GCA_034096865.1 Theodoxus fluviatilis
CCCTGCCGGCGCCCAGCTGGCCACACACGGCTTCATCTCTTCAAATGGCGCTGCAATAGCAGGGTAACACATGGCATTCCTGCTCTCATCCGGCCCTAGAGGAACAGGGGTTGTTCTGCTAAGGGAGTAGGGAGACTGGCTGTTTCCCTATAGCTCCCGCCTGCGCAAAAAGTCACCACTACACTCCCACCTTTTACAATTGTAATGCCGACTGCCCGTCACAACACTGTACATTCACATCAATCAATAAAAACCGCTGGCGCTGAACCTCAAGGTTTTGGCATTTAAAAAAATCGGGTTCGAACCTGCAACCTCTCGAGAAAAGAGGGGGGAAAAACCCCCAGTAAGGTTCGAACCGACAACCTCCCATGTGTACAACAACGGGTGGGATGGCTCTCTCTCTCTCTCTCTCTCTCTCTCTCTCTCTCTCTCTCTCTCTCTCTCTCTCTCTCTCTCTCTCTCTCTCTCTCTCTCTCTCTCTCTCTCTCTCTCTACTTGCTGAGGATTCTTGAGAGGTTTCGTCATCTGATGACTCAGAATCTGTGTCCTCTGCTAAGGACTCATCCTCTGCTTCAACATTCTGCCTGTTTGGTTGATGTCCTCCCATTTCCCCTGTCTGGGGTTCTGAATTCTTTATGGTGATTTTCCATATCAGCTCGTCTTTCAAGTCTTGTTCGTCTTGGGCTGTCTCATCGTTCATGTTTGTCTCAGCTCTTTCTGTTTTCTGTTTGCAGGGACGTGGCACAGGACGGGGTTTCTCGATTACAGCGTCTTCAGTCTGCCCTCGAGAGTATTAGGAAAGCATGTTTGACCTTGGCGTGTCAAATGGGGATAGAAGTTTGAATTTTGTCGCATGTTAAAGCATTAACATGTTCTATTGTACTGCTAAAGATTGTTTTTAATTTTGGGAAATTATGCAAATCTTTTCTTCTGGCGGGGAATATGTAACCCCCACAATAGTTATCAAGCAAACCCATTATTGTGAGTGCACACAGAGGCAAAGATCTTGTATGGTTAAAGGGAACTAAATCTTGTAGGTGTAACCTAACAAGTAACAGTCCAACCATGGGTTACTTCCCCTTGTTTTTCCCTAAGTATCGCTGAAATGGTCGTTGTCACATACATTCGGGGACAGAGTACTCGGAGTACTCTGTCCACGGGGACAGAGTACTCGGTCTTTGAAATCTTGGCATTTGAACGAGAACGAGACTGCCAACAACCGGCAGTTTACCTATCAAAATGGCGGTCGACGTTCGAATGGGACAAGATTTGTTGAACTATTTGAATACAGTGCCGGCCTACAGGGAGGCATGCATGGTCCGTAAAGGACGCATAAAGGACACGCATGTTACAGTGCTGGTAGGGGAGAATGGGTTTCTCTCGGACATTTTTACTCTAATCGCCGATCGGCCGCAGCGGGTATGTCACGTGACTGTAAGGACGAGATTTCAAAGACCGAGTACTCTGTCCCCGGGGACAGAGTACTCCGAGTACTCTGTCCCCGAATGTATGTGACAACGACCATTTCAGCCTAAGTATCTACAAAGCCTAAACTGGAATTGGAATTAAGTCATTGTAATTTAGAGAATGTAAAAGTGGGTTAAGTAGGTTAAGAAATTTAGCATAAATAAGATGAGATTGAAAATTATTTAAAATTAAAAAATCGTATCGCATGAGTTGTGGGTTTTGTAGTGTTTCCTGTATGCGAATTGGGCCATTTCCTGTTCCGGCACGTCTTGATTCAAGTAGCGTCCACACGCCACGTTCGTAAATCGGACAAAAAGCCTAAGCATCTTTAAGTCAAGTGAGTTATTATTTTGCATATTATTTAGATGTTATTAGTATGCATTGATTCTTGTAGAAATGTATGTTAAATATGGGTGTTTTAGCATATATTAGGAAAATTGCCTGTTGGAGCGAACCTGAGATGTAGGCTGAAATGGTCGTTATGGGCAACATTTCCGGACACTGTACCTGAGGTACTCTGTCCGATAGATTAAAAAATGATTTTGAAATACTTCGGTAACATTTATAAGTTTCATATTTTCTGGGATGGTTTGTGTATGGATGAAGATGACTTTGGAGCCAAAATACGAAAATCAAATCAAGGGAGTGTGGCTTTAAAGCGCTCATAAATTATCGGACAGAGTACCTCAGGTACAGTGTCCGGAAATGTTGCCCATAACGACCATTTCAGCGAGATGTAGTTTAACTAAGGGATACTCATACCATGTGGTGCTAGGGTATTTTAAAGAGTGTTGCAAATTTAATTTGGATAGAAATTATAATTATATATAAATTAATGCAGAAGAATATTATAGGTTGTGTAAATTTGGATTATGAGTCATATTGATATAATTAAGCCCTTAGAAGAGCTATTCAACTTTTCATAGAACGTTCCTACCCTTGCAGCGTCTAAAAATGAAGTGGTATGCTCAGAATCCTTCCAGGTTGCAAGGAATTGTATTTGAACCAGTGGAAACAATTCAATTTTTAGCTACAAAAGTCGGCGACGTTACTGTTGTTTTAGAAGCTACCTCGCAACACCTCACGTGTCGTTCGCACGCACGCGGCAGGCTCAGCGCACAGGCGCATGAAGAAATTAGGGGTCGGCTGGCCGCTTGTTACTATATCAAGTACCATTATCCGTGTTCTGCCAGCATTTTTCATAGCATTGGTGACCACTGGCACGTGTCGTGGATGTCAATGAAGTTCTGAGCAAGCTGACGAATGTTTTAGGTGTGAGGCCTTGTATGTTCAACCAGCCATGGAGAATATGTCTGGTTCATGTGCCTGTGGCTCAGCACTCTTTCTTAACGGTCACTTACTGTTTGAAAGATCACGCTGGCTGTGGATGTGTCTAAATGTGTAGCATTGTATTGTCATGTCTTAATTTAATGTTATGTTTGAGTATAATACATATGTTGTCTTATTGGTATCGGATCTTTGAGATATTATTATAGTTTAAATATAGAATAATTATAAGCATGCAAACAGTACGGTTGTGTTGATCACAGATCTATACATGTACTTGGAAATTGTCACAGGAAATATGTTGGAGTAGAATACTAACACCAGCATGGTTCAGAGTATAAAACTCCAAAGCATATTGGTTATTATTATTATTATTATGAGTGGATCAGGAAGCCATGGGATAAGCATGTGGGTTGCTTGCAATCAATTGTTAGCAAGTTAACAGTGATTGCTGTTAGGATTGACATGCATTTTGTATGTTAGTCAGTGGGATCAGCTATATGTTTACCAGAACCCTAATGCTTGGTTCTAGTACCGGCAAAAAACAAGTTGTATCGTTCCCACACAATTGATATTAAAGAGCTAGTTTATCCTTTCAGTTGAAGGTGTGAGGTAGAATGATGATGTATAAGGAGAGAAGTAATTGGTGATAGAATTTAACAAGTGCAGAATTTAGCACTTGGCATCATGTATAGGGATTATCTGTGAAAATAACCATTATTCAAGTCATAACGTGACATGATTGGAGTGATTATGTTATGTGGGTTAAGGTATTGCATGTTTGCATGAGAGTTTGTATTAGTGTGATTATTATGTTAACCAGCTAGTAGAGTATAACTGGAATTATTATTTGTTGTTGCAGAGATGCCGCTTTCATCGCTTTCATCCTCTTCATCCATTTATCCAAACTCTAGTTACTGATTTTGTTTCATTATGTGTATGTGCAAATATGTCAGTGTGCGGCCTAAGTTAAAATCATAAGGGAAAACGTAATATCATCTTTTTGTTCTTTATTCGGAAACCCGGACCCAATTATTTATGTTCTTGGTGAGTGAGTGAATTCAAAGACACCCAAGCACCCGGTTACAGAAGTGAGAGTGGAGGGGTGGGGGATGGGAAGGAGGAAACTTGGGAAAGGAACTGAAAGGGGTGGGTGGAGAAGGAAACAACTTTGTGCTCGAGCTGTCTCAGTAGAGGGGCGATGTGAGAAGGTGGAGGGCATAGGGGTGGCGGTGGGGCATTGGATGGGGGTAGGTGGGTGGAGGTGGAAGTGAGTGTGTGACAGAGAGTGTGACTGAGGGTGTGACTGAGAGTGTGACTGAGAGTGTGGATATGAGAGTGTCACTGAGTGTGATTGAGAGTGTGAGAGTGTGACTGTGAGAGTGTGACTGAGCGTGTGACTGAGAGTGTGACAGACAGTGTAACTGAGAATGTGACTGAAAGTGTGGATATGAGCGTGTGACTGTCAGTGTGATTGAGAGTGTGTCTCTGAGAGTGTGACTGAGCGTGTGACAGAGTGTGACAGAGTGTGTGACTGAGAGTGTGACTGAGAGTGTGGATATGAGAGTGTGACAGAGTGTGACTGAGAAAATGACAAAGTGTGAATGAGAGTGTGATGAGAGTGCGACTGAGAGAGTGAGCGAGAGTGTGAAAGAGAGCGAGTGAGTGAAAAGGACGCCGTGACGGAGAGACAGTCTGTCACTGAAGGAAGTAGTGGAATCACTACAGCGTGTGTGTGTGTGTGTGTGTGTGTGTGTGTGTGTGTGTGTGTGTGTTTGTGTGTGTATGTGTGCGTGTGTGTAATGGGGAAATTTGTTTCCCTGATATCTTACTTGAGATGGTTTTTGCTGCTTGGTAATCCGAGGACTGCGTGCGTTTTTGCAGTGAGGGATTTGGAGTGAGTAGGGATTGAGTTCTGATCCTAGGGTGGTAAGCGATGTTTTGCTCTGAATAATGCTGAGTTCGTGATTAAATCGTGAGACGATGGCTATGTTAGCAAAGGGAAGAGTTAGCAGTCAGTCTGCCCACGGAAAAGAGAGGGGAGAGGTCAGTCTGCTGTAGAGTCTGCGTGGAGTGGACTGTCTTGCTGCTTGGAGTGGACTTCTTGCTGCAGAGTCGGCCTGATTTTGGCTAGGTCGCGAGTCTGCCACAGCCATGAGAGGAGAGAGGTCGTTCTGTCGTCTGCCTGCGCACAACGATGAGAGAAGAGAGCAGAGCCCGCCTTGAATAGGCGTGAGTCTGCCGTCAGTATGACTAGAAGTTGCCTACGGTGAAGAGTCTGCTTGAAGCTGCTGAGTTTGGAGAAGAGAGAAGAGGCGGCCGAACCAACTCTGAGTGAAGACGGGCAGAGAGAGAGAGAGAGAGAGAGAGGCAGAGAACGGGCAAAAGGTGGAAAGTTGGTGTGGACATTTTTACGGGTCGATAGGTTTTACTTATCAAGGGCTGACCTGCGCGATTTTATGTTTATAATATACTAGCGGAAAAAGGTTAGGGACACAACCACATGTTTACTTCATTCACGTGTCACCAATTCTGCAATATTTGGGTTCATTGTATTGAGTCAATTCGGATATACAGGTCCTCATACGGTTGAGAGGTCAAAATGAAAGAAGCAAGTCTTTCATGAGTTCAATAATGCATGTGTCCGCCGCGTTTGCGCAGCAGTTCTTCACACCTCGGCCGCATAGTGTTCACCAACTTGGTAAAAAGGCCTGTGGAATAGCTTGCCACTCCAGTTGGAGTGGGTTTATGGGAGGCTGCTGGTTGACCCTCACCCGCCTGTCAAGTTCGTCCCATACGTGCTCAATGGGGGTTCATGTCCGGGGAACAGGCAGAAAAAGCCATCCTGACGACGCCAGCGAGCTGGATGTAGTCGTTGACGAGCCTGGCCCTGTGAGGAGTAGCATTGTCATCCTGGAACACGGCGTTCGGACCAATCTGTTGCAGGGTCAGCAGAACAAGAGGGGCAAGAATCTCGTCCCTGTATCACTGACCAGTGAGATTCCCGACCACATGGTACAGGGGGGTGCGATGATGAAGTCTGAAGCGCCGCCCCCCCCCCCCCATCCCCAGACCATGAAAGAGCCCCCGCCGAAGACCACCCTCTCCTGCACTGTGTCGTCCTCGTAGCGCTCGCCCTCACGCCTCCATATCCACTGTTGCCCGTCAGATTGGTACAGGTTGAACCTGGACTCGTCACTAAACACGACCTTTGCCCAGTCCCGATGTGTCCACTTGAAATGGCGGCGACTCCAGGCCAGACGAGCCTGGCGAGGAGCCTGTGCCAGTAGGGGACGTACAGCAGGACGACGACTCCACAGCCGGACGTCATGCAGGCGGTTGCTGATGGTCCTCTCGCTAATGTTGGTGCTGGTGGCTGTCCTTAGCTGTCCTCTGATGACTCTGGAGGTGGTGGCCTGGTGCTGCAGCGCCTGCCGTTCAATGAAGCGATCTCCCCGAGGTGTGGTCTTTTAGGGGCGACCCGACCTGGGCCTCTCCTGGACATCGTTGGTGGCCTGGAATCGCTGATTCAGTCTTACGATGACTGAGTGGGACACTCGTAGTCGCCTGGCCACTTTGCATTTGGATACGCCCTCTTGCAGCCAGGCAATGGCTTTTCCTCTGTTGGTCGTTGTCAGCTTCTTTCTGGCAGGCATGGTGAGAAAATGGCAGCTAGCAGAAAACTAGCAGCTTATAAAGCCAAGTTTGTTATTACAATTCACACTCCACGAAATGTCTTTGCACGTGCGAACCAAATTTTCCATCTTACCGGCCCATGTCTACCCGTGTGCACGCCAGAAAACAGCCTACTTTTTGGCGATTTTGCAGTTTGTGTCTCGTGCTACAGCTTTGCGACAGAGAATCCCGTGCAGGTTTTCTGCTAACTCGGCATACCCTACCCACTGGTGGATAACATGTGACAGCCATTTGATTTTGTTGACAAAGGAACAGGGTGTTTCAGACAAATGAATTTAGGAGGTTAAATCAGTGGTCCGTCCCTAACTTTTTTCCGCCAGTATAGTAGAAGGCTGATCAATACGTGTTTTATGTTTATAGTGGAGGGCTGAGCGAGATTTTACTTGTGCTACTGTGCTTGTTTTTCAATTTTCCCATTGGGAAGGGAGTAGAGGAAGAAGAGCTGTAAATGTTATGAGATCCAGATACCCATGTAACATTCCTTTTACTTTTATTTTTCTTTTCTACCCCTGTTACGGGCATGTGTTTGTGATTTGTCATAAAGACATGTATTGAACCCTGGGAGCGTGTTATTTTGTTTATGGATCCCCGTAACAGTGTGTATGTGTGTGTGTGTGTGTGTGTGTGTGTGTGTGTGTGTGTGTGTGTATGTGTGTCTGTGTGTGTGTGTGTGTGTGTGTATGTGTGTGTGTGTGTTTGTGTGATTGTGTGTGTATGTGTGTGTGTTTGTGTGTGTGTATGTGTGTGTATGTGCGTGTGTATGTGTGTGTGTTTGTGTGTGTGTGTGTGTTTGTGTGCAGGTGTATGTGTGTGTGCGTGTGTGCATGCGTGTATGCCCGCCATTGTACAGGATGACTGTGTGTGTGTGTGTGTGTGTGTGTGTGTGTGTGCGTGTGAGTGCACGTAATTGAATTAGTGTACGAACATCAGTCTCTCCCCAGGTTGTGGTAATCACGACACAATTTCACATGAAAATATATTTTATTGCGTTGCTTCAAAATCAGAGACTGGTGTCCAAAGGCTGTGGATATTCGGTCCGAAGCAACCCAAATAAATCCAAAGCAATCCATAGCAATCAAAGTAATCCAAAGCAATCCAAAGCAATCCAAAGCAATCCAAAACAATCTAAAGCAATCCAGAGCAATCCAAAGCAGTCAAAAACAAACCAAAGCAATCCTAAGCAATCCGTTGCTTTGGATTGCATCAGTTCACTTTGGATTGCTTTGGGTTGTTTTGGATTGTATTTGATTGCATATTCACGGTCTGGAAAACCCGCCTAAGTTCTCCAATAGTGTGCGCACTTTCTTTCTGTGTTCGAGACCACGAATAGTAGGGATTTTAAATTTATGTTTCTTCGAGTGCCACTAAAAAGGTATTAGATTTATACCAGTTAGACAGGCTGCATAAACTATTTATGAAAGTTTGCATTTAGAAAAAACAAACTCGGACATTGTGTAAATACGCAATGACTCATTACATACCAATAAAGAAGTATAGAAAATGCCTAACATTGAAGTATTCATTGTAGAATCTCTCTCTCTCTCTCTGTCTCTCTCTCTCTCTCTGTCTCTCTCTCTCTCTCTCTCTTTCTCTCTCTCTCAACCCAAAAATTGCTTTTAGTCTTAGAAAACACTGTAAACAGAGGCATAGCCAAACAAGCACTTAATATCTGCTGTTGTTGGGTAAATGTACAAAGCAAGGTTTACTCCGAGCACTGGCCTGGTGTTTGTTCTCGGGTGCAAAAGCGTTGTTCACTAAAAGCTAACCTTTTGAAGAGGCTGTAGGCAGTGGGCCAAGCCTACCGCCGTGAAAGAAGCGCTGAAGGATCACGTACACTCTACACTAGTTTGCCACTCTGCAGTGAGAGGCAGAGCGAAAGTTTGTGACTGAGTCCATTAGGACTCTGTGTGATCAATATTTTGTATCTCTTCCCTCGGATTTGATGCCGGCATACGTGGTGCTGACGCATCAGACAAGGACATTGATTGACTGAACCACTTACGTACGCTATGAGGACTGCAACTAAAGGGCTCCTGGGAGGTTACTGCGTCGACACGCCCCCATTCTAAAACTCAAACCCAGTGGTGACTGTCTTTTCAGCTTTGTTGTTTCTTTAAAATGATAAAGACAAAGGGATTCCACAAACGTCATTTTTAAACAGGAAACTGGTCTGACTGCATTGGACAAATGTTCCATGAACAGTGGATAATTCCCGATAGAAATTTATAGAGCACCAAAAATGATTCTGAGTCATTCAGCGACCGGAGTGTGCATTCTTAGTGTCCGAGTCAAAGCATGATTTACAGACTGTATGAAGCATTCGATACCAAATTAAAAAAGCCATGCTCATCAGTTCTCAGCGACGCATTGTTTTGTATTCTAAACTATCGGTTACTCTTTTAATCATCTCCTGCTGTTCTATTGCACGAATGTTGATCACCTTTGCTGTCGGGGGAGACAGAGAACGCTGAACCAAGTGTCAACTGGAGAGCAATGGCTGGCGCCATAAGCTGGGCGAAAGAAGTCGTTGGTCCTGGTCAGATAATGCAAACATTCACAGATCGATCTGTTAGCTTCCATTGAGATGACTACAGCGTTCTAACAGCATGTTGGCATCCAATGAGAGGACTACAGCCTTGTAGCAGCAGGTTAGCTTCCAGTGAGATGACTACAGCGTTCTAACAGCATGTTAGCATCCAGTGAGAGGACTACAGCGTTGTAACAGCATGTTAGTTTCCAGTGAGATGCCTACAGCGTTGTAACAGCATGTTGGCATCCAGTGAGAGGACTACAGCCTTGTAGCAGCAGGTTAGCTTCCAGTGAGATGACTACAGCGTTCTAACAGCATGTTGGCATCCAATGAGAGGACTACAGCCTTGTAACAGCAGGTTAGCATCCAGTGAGAGGACTACAGCGTTGTAACAGCATGTTAGCATCCAGTGAGATGCCTACAGCGTTGTAACAGCATGCTAGCATCCAGTGAGAGGACTACAGCCTTGTAGCAGCAGGTTAGCATCCAATGAGAGGAATACAGCGTTGTAACAGCAGGTTAGCATCCAGTGAGAGGACTACAGCCTTGTAACAGCAGGTTAGCATCCAGTGAGAGGACTACAGCGTTATAACAGCATGTTAGCATCCAATGAGAGGACTACAGCGTTATAACAGCATGTTAGCATCCAATGAGAGAACTACAGCGTTGTAACAGCATGCTAGCATCCAGTGAGAGGACTACAGCGTTGTAACAGCATGTTAGCTTCCAGTGAAATGCCTACAGCGTTGTAACAGCATGTTAACATCCAATGAGAGGACTACAGCGTTGTAACAGCATGTTAGCTTCCAGTGAGATGCCTACAGCGTTGTAACAGCATGTTAACATCCAATGAGAGGACTACAGCGTTGTAACAGCATGTTAACATCCAATGAGAGGACTACAGCGTTGTAAAAGCATGTTAGCATCCAGTGAGATGCCTACAGCGTTGTAACAGCATGTTAACATCCAATGAGAGGACTACAGCGTTGTAACAGCATGTTAGCATCCAATGAGAGGACTACAGCGTTGTAACAGCATGTTAGCATCCAATGAGAGGACTACAGCGTTGTAACAGCAGGTTAGCATCCAGTGAGAGGACTACAGCCTTGTAGCAGCAGGTTAATATCCAGTGAGAGGACCACACTCAAGACGGTCAAAGCAGTAAAGTTCCCTAGCAAAGCGTTTTGGTCCGTTAATGCAGACAACGTACTTTAAAAGCTTCCAGTGAGAACTGATTAGCGATGAGATATTTTTGTCGTGTTGAACAATCTGTTCTAATCCCCAGCTCTGCAGAGGCACTTAAACTGATTTCCCTGGTCAATAGAAGACAAATGACAGCTTCCACAGTGGGTCAATGAGGACGTCTCCCTGACAGAAGGCCGGCCTCCCGTGGCAATCAATCAAACACATCTCGCAGCACTTAGCGCTTTGCTGTCAGGTTCGGGACGACTTTGACGTGTCGGTGTTTTCAAGAAAACTAAAGACAGTAGTATCGCAGGTAAAGGTAAATCCGTACGACATGTTTTTCCGTTTAGTAGGACAATAAATGCACATACCTGTAAAAGAATATAGCTCTAATGGACTTCGAGTTGATAAAGTTCAATAAATGCAAAACAAGTCTGGGTTATGTGGGAAATCTTATTAAGTGTTTGTCATGCATCACATAATGCCCTTCTTGTTCCGAATGACATATCACAAAATATCATTGATAAAACTTTCAGTTTTCAACAAGCAAATGAGCGAACAAGCTTCCAAGAAAGTAATGGAGAACGGAAAAAACGAAATACATTGCCACAAATTAATAAACAGGCTACTCCTTATGTCCGCGCGTGTGTGTGTGTGTGTGTGTGTGTGTGTGTGTGTGTGTGTTTGTGTGTGTGTGTGTGTGTGTGTGTGTGTTTAAGAGAGAGAGAGAGAGAGAGAGAGAGAGAGAGAGAGAGAGTGTGTGTGTAAGATAGTGTGTGTGTGTGAGATAGTGTGTGTATGTATGAGAGAGTGTGTGTGCGTGCGTGTGTGTGTGTGTGTGTGTGTGTGTGTGTGAGTGTGTGTGTGTGTGTGTGTGTGTGTGTGTGTGTGTGTGAGTGTGTGTCTGTGTGCGTGTACGTGTACGTGTACGAGTGAGTGTGTGAGTGTGTTTGTGATTGTGTGAGTGAGTGGGTGTGCGTGCGTCCGTGCGTGCATCTGTGTGTGTGTGTGTGTGTGTGTGTGTGTGTGTGTGTGTGTGTGTGTGTGTGTGTGTTGTGTGTGTGTGTGTGTGTGAATCTTGAAACTTTTTCTAAATGAGTCATATACTACCTTCTTTTCAGCATCAATGTGGCTGATCACATGTGATAAATGGAATGTATGTTTCAATGTGGAATGTAAGTAGTTATATTTCCTGACTCCTGTGGCCAAACTTCATTGATCACATTCATCTGAGACCGTTTCATGGGACGGACACTGCCTGACTTGAGTAAGATCTGTATTGTTGCTCTGACAAGTAAGTTTGTTGTAGAACTATTCTCAATCAGCTATAGCTTCAAAGCCACGTGTACTCCGATACGCCCCTGCGTCAGTCTCTGAGTGGCCAATGTAGGAGAAAATCCTGACCCTCGTCTTTATATTTCCTCTATCAAAGCCTAAGAGAAATGTTATGATAAGAGCGAATACAGAATTCTAATTATTCTTCTCGTTGCGATGACATGCCACGCCCATCCAGCAGCAACTGAGCCAACACACTTGTCATGCTAGGATCAGAGCCGAACTTCATGAAATCTGTCCGAGGAAGAAGTCTCCAACATCAGCCGGATCACTGTGATCTTCATAATTTGGAGCATGCTCCAGCAGCACTCGCACTCGCATCCACAAGAAACATGAAATTGTCACAGGTTCCGAGCCCCGCTCCCCACCCCCTTCAATCAACAGTCAGCACTCTCCCATTCCCCTCGTAGGCGGCTTCCCTAGCGTCTCGCAGCTGTGGCACTGATAGGCCTCCTTGTGTGGCACTGATAGCCCTCCTTGTGTGGTATTCATAGCCCTCCTTGTGTGGCACTGATAGCCCTCCTTGTGTGGCACTGATAGCCCTCCTTGTGTGGCATTGATATCTCTCCTTGTGTGGTACTGATAGCCCTCCTTGTGTGCCATTGATAGCCCTCCTTGTGTGGTACTAATAGCAATTTTGTGTGGTACTGATAGCCCTCCTTGTGTGGCACTGATAGCCCTCCTTGTGTGGTTCTGATAGCCCTCCTTGTGTGGTACTAATAGCAATTTTTGTGTGGTACTGATAGCCCTCCTTGTGTGCTACTGATAGCCCTCGTTGTGTGGTACTGATAGCCCTCCTTCTGTGGCACTGATAGCCCTCCTTGTGTGGCACTGATAGCCCTCTTTGTGTGGTACTGATAGCCCTCCTTCTGTGCCATTGATAGTCCTCCTTGTGTGGTACTGATAGCCCTCTTTGTGTGGTACTATAGCCCTCCTTGTGTGGCACTGATAGCCCTCCTTGTGTGGTACTGATAGCCCTCTTTGTGTGGTACTGATAGCCCTTCTTGTGTGGCACTGGTAGCCCTCTTTGTGTGGTACTGATAGCCCTCCTTATGTGGTACCTATAGCCCTCCTTGTGTGGCACTGATAGCCCTCCTTCTGTGGCACTGATAGCCCTTCTTGTGTGGCGCTGATAGCCCTCTTTGTGTGCCATTGATAGCCCTCCTTGTGTGGTACTGATAGCCCTCTTTGTGTGGTACTGATAGCCCCCCTTATGTGGAACTGATAGCCCTCCTTGTGTGGCACTGATAGCCCTCTTTGTGTGCCATTGATAGCCCTCCTTGTGTTGCACTGATAGCCCTCCTTGTGTGGCACTGATAGCCCTCTTTGTGTGCCATTGATAGCTCTCCTTGTGTGGTACTGATAGCCCTCCTTGTGTGGCACTGATAGCCCTCCTTGTGTGGTACTGATCGCCCTCCTTGTGTAGCATTGATAGCCCTTCTTGTGTAGCACTGATACCCCTTCCGTGTGTGGCACTGATAGCCATCCTTGTATGGTACTCATAGCCCTCCTTTTGTGGCATTGATAGCCCTCTTTGCGTGGCACTGATAGCCCTCCTTGTGAGGCATTGATAGCCCTTCTTGTGTAGCACTGATACCTCTTCCTTGTGTGGCACTGATAGCCATCCTTGTATGGCACTGGTAGCCCTCCTTCTGTGGCACTGATAGCCCTCCTTGTGTGGCACTGATAACTCTCTTTGTGTGGCACTGATAGCCCTCTTTGTGTGGAACTGATAGCCCTCCTTGCGTAGCATTGATAGCCCTTCTTGTGTGGCACTGATACCCCTTCCTTGTGGGGCACTGGTAGCCCTCCTTGTGTGGTACTGATAGCCCTCCTTTTGTGGTACTGATAGCCCTCCTTGTGTGGCACTGATAGCCCTCCTTGTGATGTACTGATAACCCTCTTTGTGTGGAACTGATAGCCCTTCTTCTGTGCCATTGATAGCCATCTTTGTGTGGCACTGATAACCCTCCTTGTGTGGTACTGATAACTCTCCTGATGTGGAACTGATAGCCCTCCTACTGTGCCATTGATAGCCCTCTTTGTGTGGTACTGATAGCCCTCCTTGTGTGGTACTGATAGCCCTCCTTCTGTGGCAATGATAGCAATCCTTGTGTGGTACTGATAACCCTCCTTGTGTGGCATTGATAGCAATCCTTGTGTAGCACTGATAGCCCTTTTGTGTGGCACTGATAACCCTCCTTGTGTGGCATTCCCTCCTTTGGTGTGGACACTGATAGTCCCTCCCATGTTGTGGCAACTGAATAGCCCCTCTTTGTGTGGGCACTGGGGATCAACAAAAAAAAAACCTCCATGTGTCCCGCACTGATAGCCCCTCTTTGCATGGGGCACTGATAGGGGCCATCACTTGGTGAACACGGATTGCCATGTCCCTTGTTGCGGGTAATGCAAACCTCTCCCTATGTTATTAAGCCACTGATTAATGTTTTCTTGTGGGGGCTGATAAAGTTCCCCTTGTGGGGGCTAGTAGAACTTCATAGTCATCCGTGTATGGGGCAATGAAATTGCTTTATCTTTTGTGGTGGGGCGAAAACTGGATAGCCCTCCTTGTGTGGGTTTACTTGGTAACCCCTCCATAGTTGGTGGGCCCCACTGAGTAGGAGCCCTCTTTGTGTGGGCCACTGATAAAACCCTCTTTGTGTGAGCACGGAATAGGCCCTTCTTGTGTGAAAGTCTGATAATCACTCTTTCTGTGGAGCACCACTGATTAAGCCCTCTGTTTGTAATACTGATAAAAACCCTTCTTCGGAGTGGCACTGATAGTCTCCCTGTGTGTCAATTTTGATAAGCCTCCTGGGGTGGTGGTAACTTAGAGCCCTCCTTGGCTTGTGGGTACTGATAGCCCTCTTTGTGTGGCCAATGATAAGGCCCTCAATTTGTTTGGGTTAATTGAGTTAAGGGGCCCTCTTTGGTGTGGCCCATGATAAGCCCTCCTGTTGTGGGCCCCACTGATAAGACCTCCGTGTGGTGTGTACTGGGACAAAAGGCCCTCTTGTGGTGGGCCAAATGATAGCTCATCCCTTGTGGGTACTGATAGGGGCTTTCCGGGTTTGTGGCACTTGATAGCCACTCTCGTGTGGCACTGATAGCCCTCCTTGGTGGCACTGATAAGCCCTCCTTGTGGGGGCACAGATAAAACACTTCTGTGTCAGCAATGATACACCCTCCTTTGTTGCATGATAAAAACCCCTTTCTTGGCTGTGGGGCACTGATAAAAACCCTTTTTGTTTTACGCAATGGAATAGCCCCTTCTTAGTTGGTCGGGCCAATGATAACCCTCCCCGTGTTATGGCAATGAAAACCCTCCGTGTGCTAGCCTGAAAAAAACCCCTTCCTTATGGTGGCCAAATGGATGAAGACCTTTACTTGTGTTGGCACCTGATTAAACTAATAATCGTGTGGGGCAACTGATAATCCCCTTCTCGGTGTGGGCCACTGATATCCCTCGTGTGTGTGACTACTGAGAACCCATATCCTTGTTGTGGATCTGATTAGCCCTTTTCCTTTGTGTGGCCCAACCGATAAAGCTCTATGTGGGGCTGTTGGGAATAAAGCCGCTTCTTCGTGTGGGCACGGATAGCCTCTTCAGTGTGGCACTGAAAACCTCCCTGGTGGGGACACTCATTGCTCTCTTCGTTGTGACAACTGAAAAACACTGTTCTTTGTGCTGTGGGCACTAAATAACCCTTTTTCTATGTGTTCCCACTAATTACACACTCTTGTGTGCACGGATAGCCCCTCTTTGGTGGTCGCACGTGATCTAATAAGCCCTCCTTGTGTCGCACTGATAGCCCTCCTTGGTGTCGAATGATGTAAGGGTCCTCTCTTGGTGGGCAACTTGATAAACTCTCCTTGTGTGTGGCAATGAATAAACTCTTTCCTTGTGTCGCACTGAT
>JAWQFJ010028561.1:0-22500 GCA_034096865.1 Theodoxus fluviatilis
AGAGTGGCGCCACGACAGCGTGAGAGAAAACAACGATGCTGAGAGACATAAGTTAGGGTCAGGTCCAGACAGGAAGACAATGGTAAATAGATAAGGGTGGAATGAGAGAGAGAGAGAGAGAGAGAGAGAGAGAGAGAGAGAGAGAGAGAGAGAGAGAGAGAGAGAGAGAGAGAGAGAGAGAGAGAGAGAGAGAGAGAGAGAGCCCAGCTACGTTATGTACATAGACAGAAATTTACCGTCTAAAAGCAAAAGAGTAATAAAATAAACATGCATGGTTTCAACAAACATCCAGAAAACCTATACATACCTTGTACATTATAATTCACACCAAACTTTATTCCTTTCACACACCACACGCACGCACACATGCAATGTCAACGCAGCGCTCAGAAGTAGCAACATGCGCATAGGGGGAGGTAACTCTCAAAGAAACCTCGCGCAAAGTATCGGAGTGAGTCATCTTAGTGTATATAGGATCTTTGCTACAAGTGTTTGGAGATACTATGCTGCCGGTACTGCGTGACTAACTGCGAGGAGTTTGAGACGGTTGACTGTTAACTGCTACTTTTTCGCCTTGCTTTTTCTCCCCTGTTCGTTCGTTGTAGTTGACGTCAATGTATGACTTACACAAGCCTTGCCACTGAGTAGAGACAAATATTGTTAGTAGCATAGAATCGATACCAAAGTTTGAACTACCTGCTGGACGAGTTCGAGAGATTTGCCTCTTTAAACAGGACATCGCTCATGACCAGGAGAAGGAAGACACAGAGTGAAATATACTTTCTTTGGTTGTGAGTTGTGAGGACAGCCAATTAAGCAACTCTGTCAGACGACCTCGTGTCACCTACACAGCGGATATAACCATGTATGTTGATATAACCCACTTGCAGTCACCGCATAGCACCACACCTGACACTAGATCTCGCTCCTAGGACTCTCTGCTATGGCGTTCCCTTTCGCCCTGACCCTCCTGCTGGCCCTTGGACTGAGGGGCACCGGGGGCACAGAGTGCCCCCCACCAGGGACCACCCCCCACCTGAAGGAGTTGCTTGTGGGACGCTGCTACGAGTTCGTGTCGACGCACTCCCCCCATGTGCTGTGCGGGGACAGGTGGGTCTTGTGACGCAAAGGGGGGAAAATACGTGGTGGTTGAGGTGTGTGAGGGATGAGATGTTTATGTGTGTGTGGATGTGTGTGTGTGTGTGTGTGTGTGTGTGTGTGTGTGTGTGTGTGTGTGTGTGTGTGTGTGTGTGTGTGTGTGTGTGTGTGATCGAGTGTGTGTGTGTTTTGTGTGTGTGTGAATGTGTGTGAGTGTGTGTGTGCGTGTGTGTGTTTGTGTGCGTGTGTGTGTGTGTGTGTGTGTGCGTGGAGTGTTCGTATATGTGTGTGTGTGTGTGCGTGCGTGTGTGTATGTGTGTGCGTGCGTGTGTGAATGTTCGTGTGTGTGTGTGCGCGCGCGCGCGAGTGTGTGTGCGTGTTCGTGTGTGCGTGTGTGTGTGTGTGTATTTGTGTCTCTGTGTGTTTGAGTGAGTATATCTGTGTGTATACGTTCGTGCATTAGTGTATGCTTGTGCATGTCCGCGATTACAAGTCTACCTAAGTATGTAATGTATGTGTGTGCATATGCGTACGTGTACGTGCTGCATGATGCCCACGTACTCATGAAGTAGGAAGAAAGCAGGAGATGGCAGCCATGGAAGAGCAGTGGAGGTTGCTGGTGCCTCTGTAGCGACTGCTCTTGAGAAAAGGAGCAGAGAGCAGGAACAGGGGCAGCGTTCAGAACAGGAAGAGGAGGACGAGGAGAAGGAGGAGGAGCAGGAACGGAAGGAGCAATAGCAAATCGATGACAGCGACGGCGGCGTTGAGGACGATAATGACAGACGCTGTTCGAATCGAGCGAGGAGTTTGCGTCGCCGCTGTTGAAATGCAAAAAGGATGTTTTGATGCAAAACACACCTTTGTAGAATTTCTACAACACATGAATAATTTTGTTTGTGTTCCATTGCAAGTGGATTGGTCCCCCCCCCCCCCCCCCCCCCCACTCACCCACCCTAACCCCCCACCCTCTCTCTCTCTCTCTCTCTCTCTCTCTCTCTCTCTCTCTCTCTCTCTCTCTCTCTCATTTTGTCCTTTGGTGCACGCTCAGGTGAATAGATGTGTACGTGTGTGTGTGTGTGTGTGTGTGTGTGTGTGTGTGTGTGTGTGTGTGTGTGTTGTGTTTAAAGAGAGAGAGAGAGAGAGAGAGAGAGAGAGAGAGAGAGAGAGAGAGAGAGATCTAGCACGTTAAAACTTTTTGCTGACTGCTCCTAAATTTGACTTTCTATTTCGTCTGTACGCTTTGCTATAGTTCTTTTCTTCACGACCCAAAGATTTCCCATCGCATCACGCTGCGAGGATGAAAATGCAGAAACACGTCCCTTGGTCATAGGTCAAGTCTAATATCGCCTTACTTCGTGAGGAATGTTGAATTGGTTGATGATAAGGTATCTCTCGAAAGTAGACCTCTCCATCTTCTTTAGGAGTATTGGGAACATTCATCTTCAGACAATTAGTTTCACACGTATGGTTTTAAAGCTGGATTGATTTCATGCGTCGCTCTTTAGAGCACACGTTAGCTTGACATATTATGTTGGTGGTTCCATGCATAATACATACGCTTTGCGTTTACGACTCGGTAAAGACACGTGCGTATAATTAGATTCTTCATGTGTATGTAGTTGCATCGCTTTCCAGGTGTTGTTTTTTAAGCATTTAATTTATCATTTTTGCAGTTGTGCAGTTGACAAAAGTCTAATGTCAACCCATTCTAGTAAACTAGAGATTTTGCCTACCGGATGATGTCAACCACGATTCAACACGCTGTTACGCTCGTATGCATGAAATTGAAGATATTAGTACATATTGTTGCACAAAACTATGCTCGGTATTGTATTACAAAGTTGTACATTCATTACGACATCTGTGAAATTGTATCTAATGGAAAGTGTGGTGTATTGCTATGTTACTCTGTCCTTTGCTGTGATATGTCTATATGAGACATCGTGATTGAATTCAGCAATCCTAAACCAGTACTGATAGCATTAGTGTATACTCTACTGTAGAGTACCTTTTTGTGCAACTAAGCTGTGCTCTCCTTTCCTGTCATGCATGTTGCTGTTTTACACTGTATTCACTTGTATTGTGCTGAATTGCCGCGTATTGTGCTGAACGTGTGTTATGTTTTATGTGTATTGTGCTATGCTTCATCATGTAAGCCGTGCTGTGATGTTCAACATTCAACTGCGCTTTGAATGCACGGTTGAGCTCCGTCGAGATCGAGTCAAACAGAGTTATCTTTTCCTACTTTCAGCAAAACAATGGGGTGTCGCTTACAAAATCTGTGAAAGACACGACTGTTTTTGGAGCAGAAAGTTTGTTGTTTCTACAATGGTGACCTCCTGCTGCGTGAAGTACTGCCACAATAGGCATGACAGAGAGAAACATCGACGTTTTTTTGTCGTACCGCGTGTTGCAACGCGAGAAGGCAAGGAAATGCTGGATCTCACAACTCAAAGGCGCCGTGAGTGGATCGCTGAACTGAACCTGAAGTCACTCACTTATGACTCTAAGGCAGATCGATGTATTTGTTCGGATCACTTTGTAAATGGTGAGAATTTGTTATGTTTTGCGTTTTGTAACTTAACAAATACTAGAAAAGACGGAAAGAGAGTATGCAGGACAGATTACAGGGGAGAAAGGCCAAGATGTCGCAGAGACTAACAAGTGTTTTGTTCTGTTACCTGATTTGACTTTTTGATACTATAAAACAGCAATATCAATTGCATCAATATTCAATGTTTGTTCAATCTGATTGGACCGGTACAAATCTGGGTCGACGTTTTGTGAATAGGCCTCGTTCGCAGCGACAACTTACAAGTGACCGTGAAATAGGACGGTGTCCGATGAGATTTTACCCTGGGAGTAAACAAAATAAGTTTATTTCAGACCATTTTTGGTGATACGTCAATACTGATAATAGTTTGCGTAATGACAACATTTATTTTGTGTGTACATGCAAACGTGTATGCGTGTATGTGTGTAAATGTGCATGTCTAGAAGCACGGTGGGTGATGGCTTGGGATAGGCAGGCATGACAGGGAGCGAGTACAGCGGCGAGAGCTGTAAATGTATCTTTCTCCCTTCCCTCCCTCTCTATTGAGACAGTGCTGGCAGTGCAGACAGTGAAGACAGGCAGGCAGGCAGGCAAGCAGGCAGGCATGCAGGCAAGCAAGCAGGAAGGGAGACAGAGAGACAGACAGACAGACAGACAGACAGACAGACAGACAGACAGACAGACAGACAGACAGACATACAGACCATTTCTCCTTCGATTCAGCTTTTCGCTCAGCAATACACACATCCACGCATATCTGTGTACCTGAGTGAGAGAGAGAGAGAGAGAGAGAGAGAGAGAGAGAGAGAGAGAGAGAGAGAGAGAGAGAGAGAGAGAGAGAGAGAGGCGTTTACTTCAGAGACACTATAATATACAGTGGAACCTGCGAATAGTGACCACTCTAGGACCAAACCAAAAGGGGTGCTGTTTCGAGGTAGGGTGTTATTTGGAGGTTCAACCTTAATCATGATCAAAAACACATTTCAAAGCACACACACATGCACATGTGTAGATAGAAAATAAAAGACATGAGAAAACAAACAGCAAGGGCAACAAAACCATTTTAAAGGCATTCAATATTTTATTGTGCACACTTCAAGTTAAAATGAGGATTAATTTGGCTAGTTTTGGCTAAACTAAGGAGATCTGCATGAGAAGTAGTCACTGATGTTCTTCTGAGTTGCTTTGGATTTTTCTTTAAGTCTGATTTCTTCAACAGAACTTGTCAGTTTCATGGCCTGTGACACAACATCATTGTCACCTTTGACAGTGACAAAGGCAAGAAGCCTTTTCACTTGCTCTAGAGCTTCATTTGAAGACATGATGGGCTCGTTTTCTCTTTACTGATTTGATTTGTGTCAATCCAACATCGAAGTGTTTGGCCACATCCTGTAGGGTCATACCATTGTCTATTTTTTTCAAGACCTCCATCCGCTGTTCCAGCGTTAATGTCATATCCTAGACCGTAGAGTATCCTAAACCGTGGACTGTGACCTACTTGCATATCATTAACATCACGTGTTCACCCGCCAAATCTTGTGATTGGACAATGCCCCGCAGAGATGACTTTCACCCGCCTACTCGTGTTATCATAACTGTGATTAGCCGGTTGTAACGGTGAGCGTTTAATGAAATCTCGAACCCAAAGATTTTTGTCTTTGCTTGTGATTACACAAACATTTCTAGAGAAAAGTACCATTTGATTGGGTATTAAAGTAAACGAAAACGATGAAAACCCATATTTTGTTTTGAAAACGCTTTATAATTAAGCTGATGGCAATGGTGGTGGTGATACCGATAGCGAGGGTGGTGGTGGCGATGGCGATGGTGATGGTGGTGGTGGTGGCGGTGGTAGGGTGGTGGCGGCGAAGGCAATGGTGATGGTGGTGGTGGCGGTAGTAGGGTGGTGGTGGCAATGGTGATGGTGGTGGTGGCGGTAGCAAGGTGGTGGTGGCGATGGCAATGGTGATGGTGGTGGTGGTGGTGGTATTAGGGTGGTGGTGGCGATGGCAATGGTGATGGTGGTGGTGGTGGTGGTAGGGTGGTGGTGGCGATGGCAATGGTGATGATGGCGGTGGAGATGGTGGTGGCGGTAGTAGGGTGGTGGTGGCGATGGCAATGGTGATGGTGGCGGTGGAGATGGTGGTGGCGGTAGTAGGGTGGTGGTGGCGATGGCAATAGTGATGATGGCGGTGGAGATGGTGGTGGCGGTAGTAGGGTGGTGGTGGCGATGGCAATAGTGATGATGGCGGTGGAGATGGTGGTGGCGGTAGTAGGGTGGTGGTGGCGATGGCAATAGTGATGATGGCGGTGGAGATGGTGGTGGCGGTAGTAGGGTGGTGGTGGCGATGGCAATAGTGATGATGGCGGTGGAGATGGTGGTGGCGGTAGTAGGGTGGTGGTGGCGATGGCAATGGTGATGGTGGCGGTGGAGATGGTGGTGATGGTAGTAGGATGGTGGTGGCGATGGCAATGGTGATGGTGGTGGTGGTGGCGGTGGTAGTAGGGTGGTGGTGGCAATGGCAATGGTAAGGGTGGTGGTGGCGGTGGTGGTGGATGCGATGGCAATGGTGAGGGTTGTGGTGGCGGTGGTGGTGGGTAGTAGGGTGGTGGTGGCGATGGCAATGGTGATGGTGGTGGTGGTGGCGGTAGTAGGGTGGTGGTGATGGTGCTGTGGTGGTGGTGGTAATGGTGATGGTAATAGTGCTGTGATTATAGTGCTGCAATGACGATGGTGGTTGATGGTGCTGTGGTGGTGGTAATAATGGTGGTTGTTGTGACGATGTAGTCGAGGCGGTGGTGGTGGCAGCGGTGATGGTGGTGATGGTTGTGGCAGCATTGCAGGTGGTAGTGGCGGTGGTGGTGATGGCGGCGATGGTGATGGTGGCAATATGGTGATGGTGGTGATAGTGGTGTGCTTGCGGTGATGGTGATGGTGGTGGTGGTGAAGGTTGTGGCGATGGTGTTGTGACAGTGGTGATAGTGGTGGCAATGGCAATGGTGACGGTAGTGGTCGCGGTGATGGTGTTGCTGGTGATGGCCGTGGTGTTGGTGGTGGTAGTGATGGTGGTGGTGATGATGACGGCGGTGGTGGTGGCAGCGGCGGCTGTGGCGATGGTAGTGGTGATGACTTGTGGCGATGTTGGTGTGACAGTGGTGGTGGTGGTGACAGTAGTTGTGGCGGTTTTTGAGGTGATGTTGGTGGCGGTGATGGTGGTGATGGCGGTGGTAGTGGCGGCAGTGATGATCGTGGTGGTGATGGTGGTGGCGGCGGTGGATGTGGCGGTGATGGCAGTGGGGGCGGCAGCGCTGGTGGTGCCTTTTGCTGCTGCTGTTGCTGCTGACCGCAGTGAAATGGTTCACTCATTTTCCTTGTTCTTGTTGTCCTCTGGTTGAAACTAGTGTTTCGTCAGTCACTTATTATGGCAGGGAAACTCCTCAAAGACGACAGTATAAGGCCAAAGGGCTTTAGACCATGTGACAAATTAAGTACAAGGCAAATGAATGGGAGGTGATAATAGTCCACGAGCCTTCATAGCGTTCTTGAATTCCCCACAGTAATAATACTATTAATCTATGCGGGCTAGTGTGCGTGCGTGCGAGCGTGTGTGTGTGTGTGCGCGCGCGCGCGTGTGTGTGTGTGTGTGTGTGTGTGTGTGTGTGTGTGCGTTCGTCCGTCCGTCCGTACTCCGGTACGTCTATCGGTCTGTCTGGTCTGTCTGTCAATGTGTCCGTGTGTCTGTCTTTCTCTCTGTCTGATCTGTCTCTCTGTCTGGTCTGTCTGTCTGTGTCTGTCTTTCTCTGTCTCTGTCTGTCTGTCTGTGTCTGTCTTTCTCTGTCTCTGTCTGTCTGTCTGTCTGTCTGTCTGTCTGTCTGTCTGTCTGTCTGTCTCTCTATCTCTATCTATCTATCTCTCTCTCTCTCTATCTCTCCCTCTCTCTCTCTCTCTCTCTCTCTTTCTCTCTCTCCTCTCTCTCTCTCTCTCTCTCTCTCTCTCTCACTTCCGGCGCGCTCACCTCAGTGGCAGGACGTGTTCACGTCGCTCTCCTACATTTTCGCCGGTTGAAGTGAAAGGGTGGTAAAACATGCCAGTAACTGGGTTTCCAGCTGCATTGGAGGTCATGCTTTCCACTCTTCTGGACAGAGATACCATGTCCTCATTCAAAGTATTTGGTGAAAGGAACGATACTGTCGTGGTTCTCAGATTCACGTCCCAGGCTGGCCAGCCATCTTCCTCCAATCAAACGGCAAACTGCTGGAGAAGAAAACCTCCCGCCCAGCTGCGCAGAGACCAGCAGAGACGCAACAATTACCGAAACACCGACCTTGCTAGTAAGCAAGCTTCGTCCAGTTTGTGTCCCTCCACTGCTTGTCCTGAGTCCGTTCCACAAGAAACTTCATCAGTTTCGTCGTCCGCCTTGCCCACTGCACTATACTCGCCAAACCCAAGCAAAGCACATGAAAAGCATGCTGAGAAGTGTGTAAGCACTGAAAGTGGGTCATCGGACGACACATCAGCCTCAAACCGAAAAAGCACAGCCTCGTCAGCGGTCAGTGGAAATACAGAGCCAGAGGAGTCAGAGCATTCCGCTAGAATACAACAAATCGTGGACAAGGTGATGCAGCCGTTCCGAGACAAGTGGCAACGCTAGGAAAAGGCAGAGGCAAAGGCGGTTGATTGCGCTACTTCCGTGTCAAGTGATCCACGTGTTGAACGTGGAATCGTCAAGGCTTCGTCGCAGCCGCCAATCCCTTCGACTGCAGGTGTCTCGTCTGGTATACAGCACAGCCATCTCGGTGCGGCTATTCCACCAGCTAGGCGAGAGGAAGGAGCGACCGGTACCCATCCACCCCGTCGTCGGCAGCAGCCCTGGCGCTCCAAGAGGAGGTAACTGACGTGATGGACAGTGCTGAACTTTTTCGCTCTCGCTACTCGCGCAACAAGACTTGTTGTTGAAGTCTTGATCCCACTCCACCCCACCCACCCGACCCCTGACGTTTTGTTTTTCGTTTAAGTAATTTAGATCCAATATTATTGTAATAGGCTGGTGGCCCGAACAATAAACCTTTCATTCGTTCGTTCGTTCTCCCTCTCTCTCTCTGTGCATGCGTATATATATATATATATATATATATATATATATATATATATATATATATATATATATATATATATATATGCCTCTGTGTGTGTCCATGTGTATGCGGCAGTGTTAGGCCCATTAGATCCCCTCCTTAGCCACTGAGCGCATCCTGTTTTTCACTGTGACACGGAACAACAGGATGTGTATACTTGCCTACATCGAGCAATACGTGGCAGCTGACATCAGAACAGGGGTTCCCACTGGTTCAAGAGCAGAGAGCAGCTAAAGTGCTACATCACGTACACGGATGTCGTGTAAGCTTGTGCCCGGCGCAGGGGAAGGAAGGAAGGAAGAAGGGAGGAAAGGACGACTACATACCTCCACAATATGCTGCCTCACTGCATGACGTCAGCATCGAAGCAGATAGAGCGTGGGAGAGCGATGTAGCGATGCGTGGTGCAAATGTCATATCCTAGACCGTAGAGTATCCTAAACCGTGGACTGTGACCTACTTGCATATCATTAACATCACGTGTTCACCCGCCAAATCTTGTGATTGGACAATGCCCCGCAGAGATGACTTTCACCCGCCTACTCTTGTTATCTTAACTGTGATTAGCCGGTTGTTACGGTGAGCGTTTTATGAAATCTCGGACCCAAAGATTTTTGTCTTTATGCTTGTGATTACACAAACACTTCTAGAGGAAAGTACCATTCGATTGGGTATTAAAGTAAAAGAAAACGATGAAAACCCATATTTCGTTTTGAGAACGCATTATAATTAAGCAATTGGTGGAATCTTTAACTATTGCGTGGAGAGCTTTGACATATACCTCCCTTGATTATATCCCGAGTGCTGCGAATTCATGCCGAAGATCGTGAATTTTAAGCCGGTTGTTTTTTCATGATTCAAGCTATGGAAAGGGAAGACATTGATTGGCGGGTTCTGAATCTGAACACAACTCACAAACTGATGTGAAGATTTTACGCACGATGGCACAGTCACTGACCTCGTAGTAAATCGTATGATCGACAACACGTTGTGTTTCATCCTGAGCTTTCAAACACATTGGGCGCACATGAGAAGGCGTACAAACCGAAAATGTACACCGAGGTCCCTGCGTGAAAGGATAGACTGCACGCGTGTGTAGTGAGCGAAACACTTCACACTCTCACCACTGCCAACTCGGTTTCAGAGTGAGCCGCTATTCACAAGTAAAAATAGCGATCGGGACCGGCAGGGGGGGTCGTTATTCGCAATAGCGAGGTTAGTCACTATTTAGAGGTAAGTCGCTATTTAGAGGTAATTTCTTAAGAAATAGATTCGTGCCGGCTCTGACCAACCGCTATTGCGAGGTTAGTCGCTATTTAGAGGGTCGCTAATCGCAGGTCACACTGTATAGTATACTATACCATCTCTGTTTCAACAAAAGATCCTGCATATTCTCTTTCCGTCTTTTCTAGTATTTGTTAAGTTACAAAACGCAAAACATAACAAATTTTCACCATTTACAAAGTGATCCGAACAAACAAATCGATCTGCCTTAGTGTCAAACGTGAGTGACTTCAGGTTCAGTTGAGCGATCCACTCACGGCGCCTTTGAGTTGTGAGATCCAGCATTTCCTTGCCTTTTCGCATTGCAACACGGGGTACGACAAAAAAACGTCGATGTTTCTCTCTGTCATGCCTATTGTGGCAGTTCTTCACACAGCAGGAGGTCACCATTGTAGAAACAACAAACTTTCTGCTCCAAAAACAGTCGTGTCTTTCACAGATTTTGTAAGCGACGCGCCATTGTTTTGCTGAAAGTAGGAAAAGGTAACTCTGTTTGACTCAATCTCGACGGAGCTAATATCGGGCCTGAACGACTTGTACAGCATGGTGTTCATAGCCATAAACTGTAGCGGTGAACAGACTTATCAATTAGTTGTGTGTTATCAAATTGTGTGTTGTTTTGTCGTTACTAATTTGTGTCAATGCCCATAATAGAAAGATACTGTATGCTTCTTCCGTAAGAATGTTCGTACGACAGATATCTTTTTTTTAGCTTTCAAGGAACCTCAGCACCAAGGAATTGTAGAAGAAAAAAATTTCCTTCAAAATACTATCGCTGTTATTAAACTCAAATTTATCTAATTCCGTTAAATGTACATAATGTCATGTTTGAATAATACGTATTTGGTATAATGAAAAACTGCTAAACTAAAGCTTGAGTTTAGAGCAAGAATGATAGAAATCGAATAAATCAAAACGAAGTTGTTTGCGAATGGTAGTCCACTATATACAAATCTTTCGTCTTGAGAAAATGGCAGTTGGATTTGACAGAGGCAGTGAGTGTAAAGAGTCCAAAGCAACGGAAGTAGAATGCATCTTACAAAGTTATTGTATGACATTATTAAATGTGAGCGGGTAAAACCCTTCTATAAATAAACTGGCGCTTTCAAAATGAGGCATTGTGCACCAGTCACGACGCTGTGAGAGATTCAAATCTTTGATTCAGCCCACGCGGAATTGTGCAGTTCAGGCTACACGGAAGATGAGCACGTCTCTAAAACTGTGAATGAGACGATTTTTAGGCCGCATTCATCTTCAAAATTCGGAGGTGCCAGTGAAATGGTCCCAGAAGCTAGAACTATCTCAACCTCAGTTTCGACCCAAACCATGTCAGCCACTTCACGTGCATACTTGCGCTTCCTGGCGCGGGAGTTTTGCCCCAGCGACTTCGTTTCACCTTTTGCTCAACCAGGGCCCGGTATTATGACAGGAAACCAGTTAGTCAAGAACGGTTCGTGCAGGTGGACTAGGTAAATAGAAGATTTCTAGTTACGGTAACCCGACGAAACCAGGTGGGAGAAGGAGAGGCAGGCAGAGTAAAGGTTGGAGAGCGGATCTGCACGGTTTCGTAGTTGCACTGAAGGAGGGGGGGGGGGGGGGGGGGGGGTGTGTGTGTGTTACACATTCATTACTGCTATCACTAACATCTCTTGCAATAGTGTCAATAGTATCAGCGTCTCTGTGCTGCAGTGCAGTCAACTGCAGTGACGTGGCGGACAAGCTGATTGGGGCCTTTGCCTTCCAGGACACCTGCAACGTCACCATAGATCGCTATGACGACTTCATCAAGGCCGTGACCCATGACACCACGCCCGACAAGGTCAGAACGATTTCATCATTTCATGAGAGTTTTGTGTTTTGTTGTTGTTGTTGTTGTTATTGTCTTCGTACAAAAGGAACTGAATTGAACGACATTTCTTCTCACAAGGGTAATTGTTGCGTGCTGATGGATAGAGGTGCCACATCGAAAGATGGATTAGTATAGCATCACACACGAGTACGAGGCAGCAACAAGCCATGATGGGAGCGTACTGATTTATTCCCCTCTTCAATCAAAGAGCCTCCAACGTCATCATCCTACGTCATAGAAGTAGTTATCTCCCTTTCGACCAGATCTCGTTACATCTTCTCTTTTCTGGATCTGGATCTGGATCATGTGAGTTGCAGTAACCACTTCTGGTTGTCGTCGCAACTTCTTTTTTTTAAACGGTGAAAGTATTCAGTGGGTGGGCGACAGCCCTGTCAGTCTCGGCGCTGATGATGCTGCACCGGCTGGTCGAGCGGGTTTGGCTGGCAAGTCTGTGTCACCCAGTTTGTTCCACTCAGCCACAGTACGGACAAAGAAGGAGTTCCTGTACTGGTCTGTCGTGCTGGGAGGAATGACGAATCCTCGCGTGTTGTTTATGGCCTGTCGTTCGATAATGTTGTTGCTTATGAACCCTTGCAGCCTTGTAGGGATAACTCTCCGTCGGCCACTGACAGCGGGAGTGAGAAACTTCTCTGGGGGCAGCGCCGGGATCAGGCCCTCCGCGATCTTGTTCAGGAGTGTGAGGCGTTGCTGCTTGCGGCGCTCTTTCAGTAGTGGGAGGTTCAGGTCTCTGAGCATGCTGCTCACGCAGCCCGGGCTTCTGGACTCGTAGTCACTTGTGATGAAGCGGGCAGCTTGGCACTGAACTCTCTCGAGTTTGTCTACGTCCTTCTGTAGGTAGGGCTCCCATACAGTTGCTCTTTTTTCTTTTCTTTTTGAGAACATGAAATACAAATTAAACTATGAATGAAAGAACACATCATTTAGACCCAATTAGAGAATTATAAAACACACTTTGAAAGTTCAAAGTAAAATTGAAATACGCACATTATTGTTCAATAAAGATTTACTCACCCAGGCTGCCTAAGCCGGTATAAACATAGAAACAGCAAAGTGTTCTTGATCGTTTTCACGACAGTATGCGGTATCCTTCTCCTTCATACCGTTCATTAAAAAAGTTCTCACTGAATAAGGAATTCCACAAGTCCCAGTGGCATAAAATCTGCCCAGAAGTTCACTGAACACAATTATAGGCAGATTCACCAACACAACTGACAATACAGGCCCATTACTTTAGGCTCAGAAGTCAAAAGGCCGTACTCACAGTTCACAGTTCACAATACAAAAGGCCATACTCACTGTTCATTCCTTGAATCTTACTGGCGTTTTCACTTCACGGCTGGACCGTGTGCGGTACGGATCGGAACCGCCGCTATCCGCAGGCTGCGGCGATGACTTCGTCAATAATGACTGTTGTGGCCCCATCGCTGGAGGACGCTCGGGTGTAGGCGGCGGCGGCTGCCCTGCAGGCCGAGGAGTTGAGGGCGGATCTAGGCGAGGCTCCGATAGTTGTTGACGCGGACGAGTGATGTCTGATCCCAAGGCTGGAGTGAAGGGTGGCTGGCGAATCATCTCGCGGTCATTGCTTGATGAAACTTGGCGTCTCAGGTGTCTTCTGTTGCGTAGCAGTCGGCCTTGTGGTGTCTGGATGACGTACGACCGTGGAGAACACTTCTCAACCACCCTCGCTGGCAGCTTCCAGCCCTTCTGCTCATCACTCCTTACGACCACAGGATCACCGGGATGTAGTTCCGGCAGAGGTCGCGCTCCCTTATGACGGTCGTAGTTCTCCTTCTGCTTCCTTTTCAGTGCCTCATCACGCGCTTGGACAGCGTTGTGGTCAACAGGACGGGGAGCCAGTGTAGCTGGTAGAGACGGCACCGTCGTACGCAAGCGCCGACCAAAGGCAAGCTCTGCTGGGCTGGCCCCAAGCTCAGGGATGGGTGTGGAGCGGTAGTTTAGGATCGCCATGAAGAAACCCTTTCCTTGCTTTAACAGTTCTTTGGCCGTCTTCACCGCTCTCTCAGCGGCACCATTGCACTGTGGGTAGTGAGGGCTGCTGGTTTGATGTCGAAAATTCCACTCTCGTACGAAGTTCTGAAACTCTGTCGAGGTGAATTGACTGCCATTATCGGATACCACGAGCTCCGGTATCCTGTGATGGGCAAACCAGTTCTTCATGCGACCAACCACGTTGCCAGTCGCGGTGCTTGGCAAGAAGGCCACCTCGATGAACCCTGAGTAGTAGTCAACCATCACAACGTATGAATCTCCTTTGACTTCACATAGATCCACACCGACCTTTTGGAAGGGCCGGTCAGGCAGCGATGAAGGCAGAAGGGGCTCACTGGGCTGAGTAGGCCTCTTCTCGAGGCACTGTTGACAGGAGGACACCCTGTCCTTGATGTCTTTAGAGATCTGGGGCCACCAAACTGACTGATTGGATCTCTCCCGACACTTGCTTATGCCCATGTGTCCACCGTGGATATGTTCCAGGACCTCTCGTCGCATTGAGGTGGGCACTACTATCCTCTCGCCTCGAACCAACAGACCGTTGTGAACGCTGAGTTCTCCCCTGAGAGCGTACAGATCTCTGGCCGCCAGCTTGACGTCTTATTTGTACTGCGGCCAGCCATTTATGGTGTACTCTAGCGCACACTTCAGACTCACGTCGTTATGCGTGTCTCGCCTCATCTGATCAAGCTTGGCGTCGGAGACAGGCCAGGACGATGTGATCACGTTGACGTAACTTGCGACGTCGGCGTCATGCTGTGTGGCTTCACTGACTACTAAGGGCCTTCTGGAGAGTGTGTCAGAGATAACCATCAACTTGCCAGGGCGATGAACAGCCTGTAGCTTGTAGCGCATCATTCTGAGCAGCATGCGCTGGCACCGTAGAGGGGTTTCTGACAAGTCCTTCGTGTTGACGAGTGGGACTAGCGGTTTGTGGTCAGGGTAGATTGTGACTTTGTCCAAACCCACCAAATAGCGACCGAATCACTCACAAGCCCACACACTGGCTAAGGGGCCGGTCACACCACACGAACTTTGCTGGAGCGTTCCTGGAGCGTTGAAAAAAATTCATCACCGCTCGTTACCGTGCACGACCGTTGGCCCCCGTTAAAGCAACGCCGTATACGCTCGGCGACCGCTGATGGTCCCTCCTACCATTCCGAAAGTTTTGAGTTGCCCAAAATATTGCGAGCGGTGAGGAGCGGGCAATGATCCGCTCCGGCAAAGTTCACCACCGCTCCAACAACGCCCAGTCAAAGTTTGGCACCGCTAGACGCAAGTTCGTGGACGCTTGGGTCCGCTAGGTCAACGCAGAAATCTTGAACGCTGGACCACCGCTGCTTCGCCAGCTTTGCCCGAGTGGTGATTACACTTTGGTGGACCGGTTGTAAGCGTTTTACGAGCGGACACGGGATTGCTGGAACGGTGTCGGGCGTTGAAGCAGCGATCCATTGCAGTGATGAACTTTGGTTTGGCGTTGGTATGGAGGTGTCGGAGCGGGACCAGAATTTGGCTACAAATACGGGGAGAAATGAACCAGGAGTCCATTTTGGAATCGAGCTGCCGTTGATCGAATTTGTTCAAAGTTGTACTACCATGGACTTCGATACGTTAAGCTCCGTAGTCAAAAGCGGTATAATACATGAGCCATGTCAACGTGAAAGAAAGATTATGGTTATTATTATTATTATGATTATCATTAAATTTCGCAGAACGCCGCTCTATCAACGCTCGGTCCACCGCTAAATCAACGCTCGCTACCGTTAAACCAACGCTAAAGCAACGCTGGCTTCAGCGGTGCACCGCTAAGGCAACGCCCGTGTTTTCGATTTTTTTTCCCATTTTGTGCGCGGTGACGAGCGGTGTCGAGCATTGTCGAAATTCGGCCCCCTCTCCCTACCGGTCACACCACACGAACTTTGCTGGAGCGTTCCTGGAGAGTTGAGAAAAATTCATCACCGCTCGATACCGTGCACGACCGTTTAACAGAAGTTGGCCCCCGTTAAAGCAACGCCGTATACGCTCGGCCACCGCTGATGGTCCCTCCTACCATTCCGAAAGTTTTGAGGTGCACAAAATATTGCGAGCGGTAAGGAGCTTGCAATTTTCCGCTCCGGCAAAGTTCACCACCGCTCCATCAATGCCCAGTCAAAGTTTGGAACCGCTAGACGCAAGTTCGTGGACGCTTGGGTCCGCTAGGTCAACGCAGAAATCTTTAACGCTGGACCACCGCTGCTTCGCCAGCTTTGCCCGAGCGGTGATTAAACTTTGGTGGAGCGGTTGTAAACGTTTTACGAGCGGACACGGGATTGCTGGAACGGTGTCGGGCGTTGAAGCAGCGATCCATTGCAGTGATGAACTTTGGTTTGGCGTTGGTATGGAGGTGTCGGAGCGTTACCAGAATTTGGCTACAAATACGGGGAGAAATGGACCAGGAGTCCATTTTGGAATCGAGCTACCGTTGATCTTCTTGGAGGCTGCTTCCTTTCCTTCTCCAGCCTTCCTCTTCTTTTGTTCACGTGGCATGATGAACTTCAACTATCGACTTCTAGTTCTATCAAAATAGATCTGGATCTGGATAGAAAATAGATCCATCAGAACTTCGATCCGTTCAGCTCCGTAGTCAACAGCGGTATGCCGCTAAACCAACTTTAAACCCCCGCCGAGCCAACGCCCGCATGCGCAGAACGCGGCTCTATCAACGCTCGGTCCACAGCTAAACCAACGCTCGCTACCGCTCGCTACCGTTAAACCAACGCTAAAGCAACGCTGGCTTCAGCGGTGCACCGCTAAGGCAACGCCCGTGTTTTAGATTTTTTCCCCATTTTGTGCGCGGTGACGAGCGTTGTCGAAATTCGACCCCCTCTCCCTACCGTTCAAGGAACGCTCCAACAAAGTTCGGGTGGTGTGACCGGCTCTTAACTCCACTTGGGCACAGTGGAGTTCAGCTTTCGTTAGAGTTCTCGAGCAGAACGCCACAGGGCGCACGCCCTCGTCAAGCTCTTGTAGCAACACGCCTCCCAGGCCGTAACTGCATGCGTCAGCCTCAACGATGGTCGGTTTTGATGGGTCAAAGTAGGCCAATGTCGGAGCGGTCGTGAGGAGCTCCTTGACGTCAGCAAACGCTTTTGCTTGAGGTGGACCCCAGGTCCAGGCAGCATCCTTGGCAAGAAGGCCGTTGAGGGGCTTCAGGGTCGTCGATAGGTGAGGCAGGTAACGCCCCAGGTAGTTGATCATACCAAGGTAGCGTCGTAGCTCACTGACGTCACGTGGCTCTGCTAACTGCTGCATGGCGACGATCTTTGAGGGGTCAGGTCTCACGCCGTTGTTGCTGATGATGTGGCCCAAGAAGGCGATCTCAGACTGTCGGTATTCGCACTTCTCGTGGTTCAGCAGAAGGCCTGCTGCATCGAGCCTTTCTTTTACTCTCCCAAGGACGGCGTCATGCTCGGCAGTGGTCTTGCCGTGGCACAGAATGTCATCAAAGTAGCAGATCACGCCGTCAATGCCCTCCAGGATCTGGGAGACTACTCTCTGGAATATTTCCGGAGCTGAGGAAATACCGAAAGGGACTCGTGTGAAGAAAAATCTGCCAGCTGGGCTGAGGAAAGTCGTGAGTTTGGCCGTGGAACTGTCAAGGGGCAATTGCCAGAAACCTGCCTTTGCATCGAGCTTTGAGAAGACAGATGAGCCCCGTAGCTGATGGATTACGTCATCGACAGTCGGGATGATGTAGCGCTCACGCTGGAGTGCCTGGTTAAGCTTCTTCAAGTCGACGCAAATTCTTATGTCCCTCGACAGTTTCAGCACAGATACCATCGGAGACACCCATTCAGTGGGCTCTGTAATCTCTTCTATGATGCCCTGTTCTTTCATTCGCTGCAACTCACGTTTCACCTTCTCCAGCAGGGGAATGGGAACTCTTCTGGCAGTCGTGACACTATAGGGTCTCGAACCTTCCTTCAGTTTGATCTTAACGGGTGGGCAGTTGACCTTGGAGAACACTTCATTGACTCTCTGCACGAGGTTCATGGCGCTGGCTGTAGATCTACTGAGCAGAGAGTCTGTTTCACTGTCAATCAGGAAGATTGTCATCGGCACTTGATCTCGGCCTGACACAGTGTCAAACTTCCCCAACACAGTCAGCTTGCCCCCTGGGCTCTGCAGCTTAGCGTTTGTTTTCTGGAGTGGGGGTCTCTTTTTGAAGCTCATGTATGTCTTGTGGATGATCACATTCACATCTGCGCCCGTTTTACGAGCGGACACGGGATTGCTGGAACGGTGTCGGGCGTTGAAGCAGCGATCCATTGCAGTGATGAACTTTGGTTTGGCGTTGGTATGGAGGTGTCGGAGCGTTACCAGAATTTGGCTACAAATACGGGGAGAAATCTTGAAGGTCATTTCCTTGCCACAAACGCGCAGCTTAACTTTCCACGTTGGCTTATTGTGTTCAATGACCGAGACGAAGTAGACTTCTGGGTCTGAGTCTTCTGACGGCACTGTGACTGACGCAGTGTCTTGAGTCTCACTCTCACTCTCAACGTCGCGAACAGCTCTGGGTCTGCAACACCTGGCAAAGTGATTGAAGCGCTGACACTTGAAGCGCTTTCTTCCTCTGGCAGGACACGCTCCCTTGGCGTGTGTGACGTCACACTTGTCACAATGAAAGGACGTATCGTCTGCGTGATAGCTTCTCCCCCTTTTACCTTGTGGCTTGGTCACATACTTGGTACGTCTCGTAAAGTCAATTGCTGCCGTTTCTTGTCTTTGCAGCAAGATCTGCGCTTTGACTTGTTCATTCTGACGAGCCATGGACGTTATTCACGCAGCGGCCATTTTGAAATCGAAAACGAGACTAGGTCCGCAAATTTAATGGCGTCCAGCGTCTATGGCGAAACCGAAGGCTTCATCATCACATAGACACTGCTGTGTTCCTTATTGCGAGAACGATGATCGATATGACGAGAACTCCAGACTGTCCTTTTTCAAATTCCCCACAGACAAGAAGCAGAAGAAACTATGGATCTGGAAGATTCGGCGTGATCCTGGCAAAAAATGCAAGGCAACAAGAGCTTAGATTTAGGTCTTGTAAAAGCAAAAAAAGAGTTAAATCATCTAACCAGAACATTCAAGATCCTCATAAAAACACCATATTTGTCATATCTTTTCATCAACTCAACTACACTTCTTACGAAATAAAGTCATTTCTACAACTTGAGATACGAATAAAAGCGACAAGGCTTCAGATAGTGCCTCACGAGGAGCGCACATGTTTGTGATGTAAAACGTGACCTTCATTACAGTATTACACTACGAGTGATCTTATCCGATACCAGTTGATGTTTTACCCCTCTGCTAAGATTATAATACAACCTTAGGAATATTTGTGTTGGACCTTTTACTGGTGAAAGTATTTCATAGCATCAGACAATACTAGCATTGTACACGATGTCAACAGCAGGCAGGTTCGAGGACAACAATGTATTTATAATCTATCCTGGTGCCGCTGAGGTCCGCCCGTCAGCTATAAATAGAAGTGCGCGAAGCTTGGATTTGTAAAATGTATTTCACGACCTATTGACGCAATCAACATACAGCTTTGATAAATTAAGACAGCCCATGGTTATATTAGCGTTATAAATTAACATATAGGCTTACTGACCTTATTTCAAGAAACACCATTCATAATGATCAACACTACGAACCAAGCAGACGAACACGATCGAACCGTAGCCGCTACGCCAGCAGACGATCGAGATAACTAAATGTTTCATGTAAAACTCGAATGAGTTGTATTATAATCTTAGCAGAGGGGTAAAACATCAACTGGTATCGGATAAGATCACTCGTAGTGTAATACTGTAATGAAGGTCACGTTTTACATCACAAACATGTGTGCTCCTCGTGAGGCACTATCTGAAGCCTTGTCGCTTTTATTCGTATCTCAAGTTGTAGAAATGACTTTATTTCGTAAGAAGTGTAGTTGAGTTGATGAAAAGATATGACAAGTATGGTGTTTTTATGAGGATCTTGAATGTTCTGGTTAGATGATTTAACTCTTTTTTTGCTTTTACAAGACCTAAATCTAAGCTCTTGTTGCCTTGAATTTTTTGCCAGGATCACGCCGAATCTTCCAGATCCATAGTTTCTTCTGCTTCTTGTCTGTGGGGAATTTGAAAAAGGACAGTCTGGAGTTCTCGTCATATCGATCATCGTTCTCGCAATGAGGAACACAGCAGTGTCTATGTGATGATGAAGCCTTCGGTTTCGCCATAGACGCTAGACGCCATTAAATTTGCGGACCTAGTCTCGTTTTCGATTTCAA
This sequence comes from Theodoxus fluviatilis, assembly GCA_034096865.1. Classification (NCBI taxonomy): domain Eukaryota; kingdom Metazoa; phylum Mollusca; class Gastropoda; order Cycloneritida; family Neritidae; genus Theodoxus; species Theodoxus fluviatilis. Next base: position 20,278 of record JAWQFJ010028561.1, read on the forward strand.
AATGGCCGCTGCGTGAATAACGTCCATGGTCGCTGCTTTCTCGAGGGTTAGATATGCCTCTAGTTGCATCTTCTCTGACAGCTCTTGATCCAAAATCCCCAACACCAGTCTGTCTCTGATGGCTTCGTCTTTGTTTTCGAAGTCACACCGCTCAGTCAATTCATGTAGTGCTCTCACAAACTCTTCGATGTTCTCACCTTCCATCTGAACTCGTCGATGAAAGGTGGCTCTCTCGTGAATGACATTCCGTTTTGGAATCATGAAGTGAGTGTCGAAAGCCTTGATAACTTCATCGTATTTCTTCTTGTCTTCTTCACCCAGAGTAAACTGAGGAAAGATACGTTCAGCCTCCGCTCCCATACTGTAGATCAGGCTAGCGACATGCACCTCACCACTTTCTGCTGTCAGCTTGGATGCGCTGCGGAATCGGCTGAATCTTTCTCGCCATTCTTTCCAACCAACCGGGTTGTGAAAGTCAAAGTTCGCAGGCGGTTTAAAATGCGCCATCATGAAGAAATAATGTCACTCGCAGATGAAGAAAAGGTTGGTGTTCACTTCTGACACCATGTTGTGTGCTGATGGTTAGAGGTGCCACATCGAAGGATGGATTAGTATAGCATCACACACGAGTACGAGGCAGCAACAAGCCATGATGGGAGCGTACTGATTTATTCTCCTCTTCAATCAAAGAGTCTCCAACGTCATCATCCTACGTCATAGTAGTAGTTATCCCTCCAGGTTTACTGGAGGTCCTACAGACTTTATCTGTGTGTCTGTCTGTCTGTCTGTCTGTCTGTCTGTCTGTCTGTCTGTCTGTCTGTCTGTCTGTCCCGACTCCACGGCTTATCTCAAAAACTACTGGACGGATCTCCTTGAGATTTTGCACACTAACTGGAAGTTAGGTCCGATTGAATGTATCAAATTTTCAGAATCGAGGCTTGAAGAGAAAGTGGTTTTTTAAGGTCGTACACTCAGGAGCGTCTCCCCAAATACTCGATTCATGGAATGGCGAAATTGCGTAATGTGTGACGTCATCAACAACGTGACGTCATTTGCGAGTAGAGTTTTGATAAGGATGAATTTTGAGAACATTGGTGAAAGGATAAAGAAGGATTTTTTACGATGCAAGTGGTCAATTGATGGAATGGCGACCCACTCCACAGCCACGTCTCTTTCTCGCTGTATCTCGCGTGGTAACAGATGCGCAGACGGCAAAATGGCTTCTGAATGAACGCCGACTAACCCGTTGCATTGTAATATTCTGGACAGCATTTGTGTCTCATTTTTGCCAGACAGTGAGAAGATTTCTCAGACTGTGATAGACAGGGGTATGAATAAATACTATTCATGTTATTTAGACGAAATTAAGATCTATTAGCAAGCGGGTTAAACGGTGGAGGTGACAGCTCGGTGCTTCAGATCAATGTGGAAAAATTTAAGCAGCACATTATGTATCGACTTTCTTTCGATCTTGACGCTGCTAAGCAGAAGATGAACCATCCTCATTGCTCGTGCAAGGCAGGGTAAGTGTTGTTGGGTTTTTAATCATGTATCTGTTACGTGTTTGATGGAGTAAGCTAAGCTCGTATTCCAAAATTTTATAACCTACACTTGAAGTGTTGTGTGTGGAGCCAAAAAGCTTGCGCAACTGTCCTTCGCACTGACTGTCCTATGCACGGACTGTCCTTTGCATTAACTGTCCTTCACACTGACTGTTCTATGCACTGACTGTCCGATGTACTGACTGTCCTATGCACTTTCACACTGACCAGTGCACAGAATGACCGGCATGTGACCAAAGCACTGGTGAGCGCGACATGTCAGTGTGAAGGACAGTTAATGCAAAGGACGGTCAGTGCAAAGGACAGTCCGTGCATAGGACAGTCAGTGCGAAGGACAGTTGCGCAAGCTTTTTGGCTCCACACACAACACTTCAAGAGTAGGTTCTACAATTTTGGAATGCGAGCTTAGGTTACTCCATCAAATCAAACACGTAACAGATAAATGATTTTAAAAAAACCCACTTATACAGCCTTGCACGAGCAATGAGCAGTAATGTTAAATTTCAAATGCAGATCTGAGACTCACCCCCACACAGACTCCTTTGCTTTTATTCAGCCGGTTGAGATTTAGCTGCTCGTGTGGCCACGGAAAAGAACGTTATAAATGCTTTACAAGCACTCCGCCACATCAATTCTCTCTCAGCTGGTAGAGCGTTAGACT
>JAWQFJ010028561.1:27500-67500 GCA_034096865.1 Theodoxus fluviatilis
TTCTTTTTTCCAGAATGAGCTTTGGACACATTTCTTTACCTACGTATGTTTAATCATTCTAAAACAGAAAAACAATTTCTTCTACTGGTGTGGAATATTATTTCGTCATTTTTTAAAACATTTTAGAACAAAACAATTTTTGCCGTTGTTCCTTTATATTTTTATTCTGCAAGAACTGAAGCAACACGTTGGTCCACACCATGGTCAATCCAATCAGCCCAATTTTATACCGAGTCATTTAATCTTGCCTGAAAAGGTTTCAGCATTTTCCGGCAATGAAGTTATAATATCAAGGAATTTTTTTCAGAAACCTCTTAATGTCTAGTTCATCTCTTTTTGTTGTTTGTTTCTTTTGTTTCTTTTGGTTGGGGGTGGGTTTGGTTTTCTTAGGGGAGGGGGGGGGGGTTTAGCGGAGGGGGGGGGGGGGAGACGTATTTCCTTCAAGTTAACAATGATTCCTCAATGTCCCTGTCTTCACTCTTTGACACCAAGAACTTTTTTTGTCTCCATTACTTCTTTTCTACTCGCCTACGAGTCCAACACCGGCCTCCTGTTTTCACTCTTTGCAGTCATTTTAATTATTTCCATTCTTCTCTTCATCTTTATGAAGACTTCCCTGAACATTCTGCTTCGTGTATGAAGCAGAGAATCGTACTTGTCGCCTTTTCTAAATTCTAAAAGTGTAAGTTGTAGAAGCATTCCTCATGCTGCAACATGCAATGCAATTCGTTCTTGTCAGGCAACGAAGAAATAGATGGCAACAAAACATTTTCGCCAGTGCAAATTTCGTGGGATATTTGTGTCTAAAACAATAGTACGACCGTTGACGGCTAGAGTAGTTCCTGAAAGCCCAGAAGCCTGGGGGTTACAGCTCATGGACACATAGAGGCTCTGGCCATACGCTACAAGTCTGCCCTCAGATTCCATGCTTCCCCAGAAGGGTGCCTGTAAGTCACCTCAGACTCCACATTTGCAAATATCAATTTATTTATGGCTGACTGGGAAGACAGAGTGACGAACAATCTACTTACATGAAGCGTCGCCTTCCTGGGGCAGCGAGTCCTCGACCTCTCTTTCGAGAAGGGACGAGGCTATCTTCTGTCGTTCACGGATCGGCCATTCCTTTTTCACCCATTCTTATTTGTGGTGGTCTGAGCCTCCACCACAGTGCTGACTGTGAGGCTTATTCTGGTGGAGTGCCCCCGCTTTACTGTCCCAGGACAGATATCTTTAATGTACAATTTTATTTGTGACAATTTCAAATACAAGCTGACTGTGATAATATTTTTTTAATGTTTAGATCTCCATGATAGCTGTTGATGTATACTTTCTTTACTTTTGATGTTCAATTTGGATTCTGTTTTGTTGTGAGGGCGTTTTTCACCTCAACTGTATTTAACCTCTTTGAGGGGTATTTTAACAACGTATGCTATCCTTCAGTAGCCTTTTCAGGCCGTAAAGTCTGTCTCATTCTCATTACATGCGTTGCACTCGTGGCTTCTGAATGAGGAGACTGCTTTCGTATTACTTGTTTTTCCTTTCAGTTTGCCTCAAAAGCTCGAGGAATAGTCAGCATCATGTTGAACGCCAGCATGGAAGTTCCCTATGAAGACACCTCGTGAGTAGACTTCAGTACATCCATGACTACATCCTTGACTACATCCTTGACTACATCCTTGACTACATCCATGACTACATCCATGACTACATCCCTGACTACATCCATGACTACATCGCTGAATACATCCATGACTACATCCATGACTACATCCCTGACTACATCCATGACTACATCCATGACTACATCCATGACTACATTCTTGACTACATCCATGAGTTCATCCCTGACTGCATCCCTGACTACATCCATAACTACATCCATGACTACATCCCTGACTACATCCCTGACTACATCCATGACTACATCCCTGACTACATTCTTGACTACATCCATGACTACATCCCTGACTGCATCCCTGACTACATCCATAACTACATCCATGACTACATCCATGACTACATCCATGACTACATCCATGACTACATCCATGACTACATTCTTGACTACATCCCTGACTACATCCATAACTACATTCATGACTACATCCATGACTACATCCATGATTACATCCATGACTACATCCATGACTACATCCATGACTACATCCTTGACTACTTCCTTGACTACATCCTTGACTACCTTCTTGGCTACATCCATGACTACATCTCTGACTGCATCCCTGACTACATCCCTGACTACATCCATAACTACATCCATAACTACATCCATGACTACATCCATGACTACATCCCTGACTACATTCTTGACTACATCCATGACTACATCCATGACTACATCCCTGACTACATCTATGACTACATCCCTGACTGCATCCTTGACTACATCCCTGACTACATCCCTTACATTCATAACTACATCCATGACTACATCCATGACTACATTCCTGACTACATCCCTGACTACATCCTTGACTACATCCCTGACTACATTCTTCACTACATCCATGACTATATACATGACTACATCCCTGACTACATCCATGACTACATCCCTGACTACATCCATGACTACATCCCTGACTACATCCATAACTACATCCATAACTAAATCCCTGACTACATCCCTGACTAAATCCCTGACTACATCCCTGACTACATCCTTCACTACATCCATGACTACATCCCTGACTACATCCCTGACTACATCCCTGACTACATCCATGACTACATCCTTGACTACATCCTTGACAACATTCTTGACAACATTCTTGACTACATCCCAGACTACATCCCTGACTGCATCACTGACTACATTCTTGACTACATCCATGACTACATCCCTGCCTACATCCATGACTACATCCTTGACTACATCCTTGACTACATTCTTGACTACATCCCAGACTACATCCCTGACTGCATCACTGACTACATTCTTGACTACATCCATGACTACATCCTTGACTACATCCATGACTACATCCATGACTACATCGCTGAATACATCCATGACTACATTCTTCACTACATCCATGACTACATCCTTGACTACATCCCTGACTACATCCATGACTACATCCCTGACTACATCCCTGACTACATCCCTGACTACATCCCTGACTACATCCATGACTACATCCTTGGCTACATCCATAACTACATCCATAACTACATCCATGACTACATCCATGACTACATCCATGACTACATCCATGACTACATCCATGACTACATTCTTCACTACATCCATGACTACATCCCTGACTACATCCCTGACTACATCCATGACTACATCCCTGACTACATCCATGACTACATCCATGACTACATCCCTGACTACATCCATGACTACATCCCTGACTACATCCTTGACTACATCCATGACTACATCCTTGACTACATCAATCAGCTTAGGCGCTGAATGAAGATGCTGTTTAATCGGACGTATTATGATAGGAAATGTCTCACTTTCACTTGAGAGTTTTCACGAAAAACATTTAGGTGGGTTCACCACATTCATGTTTGTATAACAATGACGTCGACGGACACGATAAATCACCTTTTAGAGCTGACGAGAGAGAGAGAGAGAGAGAGAGAGAGAGAGAGAGAGAGAGAGAGAGAGAGAGAGAGACAGAGAGAGAGAGAGAGAGAGACAGAGAGAGAGAGAGAGAGAGAGAGAGAGAGACAGAGAGAGAGAGAGAGGGAGGGAGGGAGGGAGGGAGGGAGGGAGGGAGGGAGGGAGGGAGGGAGGGAGGGAGGGAGGGAGAGAGAGAGAGAGAGAGAGAGAGAGAGGAGAGAGAGAGAGAGAGAGAGAGAGAGAGAGACAGAGAGAGAGACAGAGAGAGAGAGGGAGAGAGAGAGAGAGGGGGAGAGAGAGAGAGTGAGAGAGAAGAGAGAGAGAGAGAGAGAGAGAGAGAGAGAGAGAGAGAGAGGGAGGGAGGGAGGGAGGGAGAGGGAGAGGGGGAGGGGGAGAGAGAGAGAGAGAGAGAGAGAGAGAGAGAGAGAGAGAGAGAGAGAGAGAGAGACAGAGAGAGACAGAGAGAGACAGAGACAGAGACAGAGAGAGAGAGACAGAGAGAGAATGAATACATATGTACAGTATATACGATAAATTGGCGGCAACAAACACGGCGGCATGACGACGACGACGACAAAGGAGGGTAAGAGCTCCTACACCTGCTTCCATCTCTGCAGATTTTTCGCCACATGGGAACTGCCCAACATCAACGCCACCCAAGTCACCCAAGCTCGCGTTATTCTCGTCCATTACCCTGGCCACCAAGTTCGGTGTGTACTTGGAGTTACCTCCCTTGCCTAACGATCATGAGAGCATTACATTGAATTTCATTGAAATTAAATTAATCGAATCGGAAAAATAACTTTGGAATTAATTAATCGAATCGACAGAAACTTTGGAATTGAATGAACTTTTTTTTACAAGTGAAAGCAATGAATTAGACTCTACTGCCTGTCTTACCCTCAGCCCTGGTTTTCAGAACAGTAACATAATTGTATAGGTCACTGAGAAATGCCACGATGTTATGGTAACTGCATTCCACATACTAATCACTAGGGCAGTTAAAATGGTATGAGAAATAGCTTAGCATAATTATAAATGTAAAAGTTGTGCAGTCTTCGTATAATATTTTGCAGAGAATTTCATTGTGTGTGTATCTGTGTGTGTGTGTGTGTGTGTGTGTGTGTGTGTGTGTGTGTGTGTGTGTGTGTGTGTGTGTGTGTGTGTGTGTGTGTGTGTGAGTGTGTGTGTGTGAGCGTATGTGTGTGCGTGCGTGTGTGTTTGACAGACAGACAGACAGACAGACAGACAGACAGACACACAGGCAGACAGATAGATTAACACACACACACAGACAAACAGACTCACAGACAGACAGACACACACAGACAGACAGACACACAGACAGACACTCAGACAGACAGACACAGACAGACAGACAGACAGACAGACAGACAGACAGACACACAGACAGACAGACACACACACAGACAGACAGACAGACAGACAGACACATAGACACACATACAGACAGACACACAGACAGACAGACACACAGAGAGACACACAGACAGACAGACACACCGACAGACAGACACACAGACAGATAGACACACACACAGACAGAGACACACAGGCAGACAGACAGACAGACAGACAGACAGACACACGGACGGACGGACGGACGGACGGGCGGACGGACGGGCGGACGGTCGAACGGACAGACACACAGACACAGACAGACAGACAGACACACAGATGGACAGACAGACAGACAGACACACAGACATACAGACACACAGACAGACAGGCAGACACACAGACAGACAGACAGGCAGACAGACAGACAGACAAACAGACTGACACACAGAAAGACACACACACACACATACACACAGACACACACACACACACACACACACACACACACACACACACACACACACACACACACACACACACACAGACGGAGTTATTCTAAAGTTTGTATGTGTTCACATGTTTGTCATACATGTTTACAGAACATCTTAAATCCTCTGCTTCTTATCCTATGAAACATGATGATGTTTCTGCTCACAGCGCGACGTGCTCAAGCGACTCGATCAACCAACTGAAGCGGCGACTGGAGGCAAAAGGCATTCAACACACCTGCCAGGAAAACCCCAAGTGAGATGTTACTGACTCTCTCCAAGTTTTACTCGTTGCTTTTACTGCAATGCAATCAGTATTTTTAAAGTTTTGTGGAGACTTTTAAACTATTGAACATGTATTTCTATTATTCCTTTGTTTCAAAGTCAGTATCAGGTTGATCTTTGTGAACGAAGAGCATGCACAAATTCTGCACAATTTTCAGTAGTGAAAATAGACCACCTTTTTGAGTTCGAGCAGTATGAGTATAGTCCGGTTCTCAGCGTTACACCCCACCCCACTCCCCACTTCATCCCCTCCGCCTTCACTCTCCAACCACATTAATATCATTGTTGTGTTGGTATCTTTAACGGACGTGGTGGTGGTGGTACCATTTCATCGAAAGCAACGACGTATGTAGTAACAGTTTAATTATTTTATCATTTGCCTATTCCGTTAGTCTGTGTTGTGCAATGACTTCCATATGTCTGTGATGTATAGACATGGACTTCCTCTGTTCGTGTTGTGCAGACATAGACTTTTATGATAATGTACAGACAGAGACGTCCATGATGTTATGTACAGACAGAGACGTCCATGGGTATATGATGTACAGACATAGACTTACATGAGGTTGTGATGTAGAGACAGAGACGTCCATGAGGTTGTGATGTACAGACATAGACTTACATGAGGTTGTGATGTACAGACAGAGACGCCCATGAGGTTGTGATGTACAGACACAGACGTCCATGAGGTTGTGATGTACAGACACAGACGTCCATGAGGTTGTGATGTACAGACATAGACTTACATGAGTTTGTGATGTACATACACAGACGTCCATGAGGTTGTGATGTTCAGATAGAGACGTCCATGAGGTTGTGATGTACAGATAGAGACGTCCATGAGGTTGTGATATACAGACACAGGCGTCCATGAGGATATGATGTACAGAGACGTCCATGAGGTTGTGATGTGCAGATAGAGACGTCCATGAGGTTGTGATGTACAGACACAGACGTCCATGAGGTTATGATGTACAGACACAGACGTCCATGAGGTTGTGATGTACAGACACAGACGTCCATGAGGTTATGATGTACAGACACAGACTTCCATGAGGTTGTGATGTACAGACACAGACGTCCATGAGGATATGATTACAGACACAGGCGTCCATGACGATATGATGTACAGAGACGTCCATGAGGTTGTGATGTGCAGATAGAGACGTCCATGAGGTTGTGATGTACAGACACAGACGTCCATGAGGTTATGATGTACAGACACAGACGTCCATGAGGTTGTGATGTACAGACACAGACGTCCATGAGGTTATGATGTACAGACACAGACGTCCATGAGGTTGTGATGTACAGACACAGACGTCCATGAGGTTGTGATGTACAGACATAGACGTCCATGAGGTTATGATGTACAGACACAGACGTCCATGAGGTTGTGATGTACAGACACAGACGTCCATGAGGTTGTGATGTACAGACATAGACGTCCATAAAGTTGTGATGTACAGACACAGACGTCCATGACGTTGTGATGTACAGACATGAACTTCCCTGTTGTGATTTCTTTCAGACGAGCGCTGCTGCTACTGTGTGTGCAAGTATGGACAGCGGAAGAGTGCAAACTTGCCAGTGAGGTTACTTCCGGTTCTCCTACCCAGGTGCCCGGTCTTCTGACTGTTGTCATGGCAACGCTTGCAGCCAGACTGCTCGCTTTCGTGTAGTATGGAATGAGCCTGAGACCCCTTCTCAGCAGAATGGAACAATCCACTCTGAATTCTGGTTGCATCGTGCGCTTCATCCTTCACAGCTTTCTCTCCTAACATGTGACTGTCTCACGTCACTCTTGTTTGCCATGATGAAATGTTCAATTCTAACCTTTACTTCAAATGAATTGGATATTAGATTTCAATGCGCAAAACAAGATGGCCGCCTATCCACCATAGTACTTGATAAAACGATCAAAGCGATGTAACATTCTTGGATTTACCCGCGTATGAAAGCGAAAACAAGTTACGATGGAAATAACGGCATACAAGCTAAGTACATTTATGGCTAAAATCTTTAGATGCGAGAGGTCAGAGCACATAGTTACTCGGGGGGGGGGGGGGGGGGGGGGGGGGGGGGGGTTTGTGGACAGAAAGTGGGATGTGCATGTCGTAGATAACTGCATTTTTCAGTCTCAGACTTAAGCCCGACTCTGCTGAGACGAACGTCCTACAATGGCGCGTAATTGTCCACGTTCCACCCTGTATCCTTGTGCGCTTCTCAGACCAGCCTGTAACGGAGGAGATCTGAACTTTGTATCCAAAAAAGTAATGGCCCTGAAGTCCACGCCAGAACGCCTCTTCTGAGAAGGAGACTGTCTACAGATCTATTGCCACGTGTCAGAATTGGTTTGCCTTTTATACATGAACTACCTGGAACGACAAGTGTATTGCAGTCAGACATTTGTAGACATTTTTATACTGTCTTTGTTTTGTAGTTTATTGTTGACCTATGTTTCCGCTATGCCTGGAGCACCAATGGCTGTCTACCATTATATTGCACGTCAGAGGCTTAGTAAAAGCAACCTTTTTCTACACGCCCCTCATGTGTCATATTGTTTCATTTGTAGAAACTCTTGGAAATGTTACCTGTGGTTAAAGTAAAGGTAGAGATCACACAGCAACTCGCCGCGCATGTGTGTGTCTCAAACTGCCTTACACTTCACTCCCTGATATTCGTCAGGTCACTCCGTCAGTCCCATTCACGCATGCAAACAGATTCTTCCTCTAGCTTACTCAGTCACTCTCTCTGACCAAAGACACTATCTTACGGGACCGCCAGCTCCACCGAATTGCGCGAGAGCCCGGGCGCAGTGATTAGTAGGAACATCACTTCCGGTGAGCCATTATTTTATAATGGCTGCTCTGTTCGCTCTCCGATGAAAGCTCACTAACTTAAAATATTCATTTGTCAGTCTGAAGAATACTTCTTGATGACAAGTACAGCACCTAAACTTTTGCAATAAAACTAATGGCAACACTGAAAAACCACGCGTACATTCCCGCACTGGTCTGGCAAATCTAAATAAATTGATCGACAATGCCTGCTTCATTACGCTCGAAGTGTCTTTGCTTACGACAGTAATACACTACTTTCTATTTATTTTGGGATTAATTAAATGCAGGTACACATGAAAGACACTATTATTTGAAAACACGAGTATTACTAGTCCACTGCAGCTTTCATTCTATCGAAAGTGATATTCCTGCGAATGTCAAAACGTTACAGAGGCCAAATGACAAATCGCGTCAAAACTGCAGAAGCTGGCAGTCCCGTTAGATAGTGTCTACGCTCTGACATACATCTGACCCATAGATGGAGGAACCAGACAACCAACCAGACTAGTTCGCAAGTCTCCGTAACCACAGGACCACGTGCCATCGACAGACATTTAAAACAAAACAACTGGTGGATTGCCGCTTTGATCATTGGACACAACAGCATGCACATTTCGCAATCGTTCAGTCCTACGTTTACGAGAAGCTCTTTTCATTTTTCTGGGGAAGACTTTTAAGTCGAGAATGTGCAATCGATGCGCTCTGTAACCGAAGCGACGTTATTGACCAGTAGAAAAGGATCAATCAAGTAACTCTTTGAAAAAGATATGCGTGCTTCATTTATCATTCGGGTTCAGATATAGCAAAGGTGTAGCTTTACATATAGAACTTGTGGTTGCAAACAGAGCTCTGTTTAGCAGAAAATGTACAATAAGAAATGTTTTTGAAAAGAAATAGATGCTTAGAGCTTCGTTCCGGTTCACATAGCGCAAACGTGTAAGTGTAGGACTCAGAGATGACAAATGCGATCAAAACTGTATTCAGCAATCACAAAGCTCACATCGATCACAGGAAGTCTTCTGTGTGCACCTGCACTCAGAGATGACAAATGCGATCAAAACTGTATTCAGCAATCACAAAGCTCACATCGATCACAGGAAGTCTTCTGTGTGCACCTGCAGCAATCAGACACTCTGTTTCTCATCAGCTCCCAATGCGCGTTGTGGAGAGGCTACGGAGAGGCTACTGCGATCACGTGACATTACAGCGTCTGTAAACCCTCCAGTAGCCTGATCAAGTCGCCCTTTGAAACACTGGCAAGTCAGACTCCTTAGAAGTGCCATCTGCCCTTCGTTTCGCGTGGCACGCAACACGAAATGCTGTCTCACTCATGTGTGTTAACTTCGTCTAGCCCAGCAGAGGAACGTTCACGGTTAACGCCAAGGAGCGGTACGTGAACGAGGTGCATGCAAATCAGCGAGCGAGGTGCATGCAAATCTGCGAGCGAGGTGCATGCAAATCAATGAGCGAGGTGCATGCAAATCAATGAGCGAGGTGCATGCAAATCAATCAGCGAGGTGCATGCAAACCAATCAGCGAGAGTGGCAAAACGTGATCGGCGCGCGGTTATCCTGAAAGACAAAGTTTGGGTCACGTCACGTCACGTCTCTATCTATCTTGAAGGCCCCCTTGTTAAGTGGTTTCTCAATACGTTTGAGCGACAGTCGGCCTTTAATTCTACATGAATGAAGTATCTCTCTGTTATATCTGTCGTTTTCCCATGTAGCTCTGTGTGCAGGGTTTGGAAGCTGATTCGGGTCACTCCACCCCCAACACAGAGAAAGAGAGAGAGAGAGAGAGAGAGAGAGAGAGAGAGAGAGAGAGAGAGAGAGAGAGAACGAACGAACGAACGAACATTTTATTTTGGTTGGGCCACCGGCCCTCACAACTTAATCACAGTAATAGGCTTCGTCGGCCACAGCAATACTAACTGCATCTTGTCTTCTCTTGAAAGAATGGTATAAGTACATAGCAATCTGTCGTACAGCTTTTGTCTCCTGGATTGACAGAATAAATTGGGCATCAACATTTGCTATATTTATCCATTCACCGATAAACCTTTTCCTCAGATCCTCATATAATGGACATTCCATCAGAAAATGAATTTCAGTTTCTTCTGCTTCGTAGCAAGCTGGACACAAAAAAGCATTATCGTTTTTTTCATATCTGAATTTGTGGACGAAAAGATTGCTAAAACCTGTGCGGAAACGAATGTATACATCACGAAATACCTTCTTGTCCAACACATACAGATAATTTTCTCTTATCCAGGTGGATTTGAACAATCTATAAAAAGCATACCTGGTACTTCCCTGAAGAGCATCAGACCACATACAGCAGTATTCAAGCTTGAGTCGACTCCTTAGCTCTTGTACAAACTCATTTTCTCTCTGTACATTCTGGGTTTCCCACACGTCTCCAAACCGTATCTGTACAACAGTCTCTTAATCATGTATGCCCAATTTTCACCTTTGTCAGAAAGTAGCAACATCTTGTACGCTTTCAATGGATATCTGGTAGGTTCCATTCTCAACAGTCTCAACCAATACTTAATAGCTCGGACAGTAGCATTTATGTACAATGGGTGTCTGCTAGTTTCCCCATATACAATTAGGTTTGGAGCTTGAGGAGGCACATTAAGTAATCTTTTTAGGGCTTGGAGATGTACAGCTTCTATAGTTGAGCAATCTTTCAGACCCCACAACTCCGATGCGTACAGCAGTATAGGTTGCACCTGAGCATCAAATAATTTAAAGAAAACATCAGGTGAAGCTCCTTCGAGTTTTCTCAAGCATTTAGCAACTTGAATCATTCCAGCCCTCGCTCTCTGTACAATATCATACTGTAGCATATTAAAAGACAACTTTGATGTAAACAAAGCCCCAAGGTACCTGAATTCGTTGACTACCTCAAGTACATCTTTATCAAAAAACCACTTCTCGTGTTTAGCAAGATATCCTCCATTACGGAATACTAATATTTTTGTTTTTTCACGATTCACTTCAAGGCCTACTGCATCTGAAGCTTTCCTGAGATTATTCAACTGGTTCTGCAATCCTGTCACAGAGTCAGAAACAAGAGCTACATCGTCAGCAAATAATAACATGTATATACATGAGGAGTCTGGCGTAAGCTGGACGCCATGTTTTCCAAATTTGATCACAACTTTAGCTACATAATTCACCAAAAGAGAAAAAAGTATCGGGCTCATTTTGCAGCCTTGTCTCAACCCTCGGTCACATGCAAATGAGTCACTGTAGCTTCCGTTGCTCCTTACGCTGCTATGTACATCTGAATATATCGCTTGGAGCATCCGGAGTAACCTCCCTTTCATTCCGTAACGACCAAGAATTTTCCATAACACACTTCTGTTAACAGTGTCAAAGGCTTTTCTAAAATCAACAAATGCAACATATAATTTCTTATGTCTAGATAAATATCTTTGAATTATTGAGTGCAAAACGAACACATTATCAATAGTCGAGTATCCCCTCCGAAAGCCCGCTTGCTCTTCCCCAATAATACCATTGTCTTCTGCCCATTCCGTTATTCTGTCACTGAGTATAGAGGTAAACAATTTACTAAAGCAGCTAATAAGAGAAATTCCTCTATAGTTATTAGGGTTTGAAGGATCTCCTCGCTTGTGAATGGGGACTATAATGGACTTTGCCCAAATTGTTGGGAAAATAGCCCTGTCCAACATGACGTTGAAAAGATCTGTAATGCGTGCTACAAGAAGCTGCGGGGAACATTTCAACATCTCAGGTAATATCTCATCATGACCAGATGCCTTTTTTGATTTCAACCTTCTTATAGCGTTCTTCACTTCATCCTGTGTCACATCAACATCCAGGGGAGATAACTCATCCACGACTACTTCCAGCACATCTAATTCAATCAGGTGTTGAACAGCATCAGTCTGTCTAAACACATTACAAAAATGCTCTTGCCACACTTCTCCTGGGATGGAACAGTGTACAAAAGAATTAGAGTTTAACTTTCTGACATGTAACCAAAATGCAGATGAATCATAAATGTTTTCTACTAGAGTAGTGACAATCTTTCCTCTATATGACTTTTTCTTTTCTCTCAGCATGAGTTTATAATCATTTCTTTGTTTAACATATGCACTCTTTTCATGCATTCCTAAGGTACGGATGTATCTTCGAAGGAGAGAACGGACACGTTGTTTTGCTACATGACATTCCTTATCAAACCAGGGTTGACCGTGCCGTATTTTCCCACAAACAAACGTTTTTCTGATAGGTTCTGCAGCTTGTATGTAGCATTCAGTGATAGCGTTAGCTACAGTATTAACATCAGTATCCCCTCGAAGATATACCTCTAGTTGCTCTGAATTATTTTGTAAACCCGCTGCAAACCAGTCACGCAAGGAGGCATCCCAAACAATCTTCCTTACAGTAAAAGACTTTGCACCAGTAGACCTACATTCAATTCCACAACATTCTACACTCAACTCTAAACTAAGATGAAATGTTGAAGCATTTTCCTTTACAGACAAGTTTCTACAATATTCAAATAATTCTTTAGAAACCAAAAAGTAGTCAATCACACTATTTCCAGTATTAGAGATGTAAGTAAATTTTCCATCGGTATCTCCCGATACTGAACCATTAGCTATGTGCAGGTCAAATCCCAAACAGACTGAAAGTAACATGTGTCCAAAATCATTTACAGCACGATCTTGAGAAATGCGGTTTGTCAATGCCTCACATCGGGGATTACCCAGTTCAGTCAATGTTCCAGTGTTCCAATTGCCTGTGCGAGCGTTAAAGTCACCACACACGACAAGAAGGCAATCTGGACAAACAGCTGTTAAGTGCAACAGACACTGTTCGAGGATACGAACACCGTTACTCTCCTCTACAAAGTTATAATACGGAGATCCCGCGGGCGGGATGTAGGTACATATAAATAAAACATCTTTGTTTGTGGCAAATAAATTTCTACTTATTTAAAAGCTAATAAGTTATCATAATTGCACGATACTCGTTCAACGAATCCAATTAGACAATCCCTAATAAAGCAAACAACCCCTCCAGATCTCCTCCCCTTCTCAGACAACTTTCGAGCAGGGGATACAAAGCAAGTAAAATCTTGTACCCTTACACTATCAAAACATTCCACAAAAGTTTCAACTAAACAAACAAAATCAAACTCCATAAGGTAAGGACAGAACTCGGGATCATCAAACTTGGACAATATGCCACCAACGTTCCATGACAAAAATTGAACAGTACCTTTTGGAACAACAGTAGCTGTGACAGTGCCTCGGCCCTCGTCCTAGGTGGTACCTCCTGTCTGCGCCGACGCTTTCGTTGTGGACCGGGTCTGTACTCGGTCTCGCTCACCCCGCCGTCCACTGGTCACGTGTAGCTGTCCGCCTTTGTAATAGGCGTAGTTTCCTCTTGCTCTCTCCTCCTGAATCATCCGGCGCTGCAAGGGGGTCTTGTCGCTTGAAACCCCTATCCCCTTTTCTCTAAGCTTCTGTCGGGCTTGTAGGATGGCGATCTTGTCGGCCGTCTTGTTGAGGGTAGCAATGAGTGGGCGTGACGTGTCGGCAGTTGGCTTCCCGACGCGGTGTACCCGTCGCAGATCCTCCTTCCGAAGGTGTCGTGGCAGGACGTCGTTCACCGTGTCGAGGAACAGGTCCTCGCCGGTTTCAGGTTGCTCGTTCTCCTCCTCGGTGACGTTGAACAAGATGACGTTGTCCCTCCTGCTCGTTAGCTCTTGTTTCTCCAGCTGGTCCTCCATGGCTGCCAGCCGTGTTGCCATCTCCGCCTGTCGGTCGTCCACGTGGTTGAGGAAGGCCTCCTGAACTTCTGCCGTTTTCTTCAAGTTGTTGAGTTCTTTTTCTATGCTTTCCATTTTTTCTTCAACCTTCTCAATTTGTCTGCCCAACTTCCTTATCTCCGCGAGGATCATATCCGTCGATGCTTGCTGGCTTTTTACGCTGTCTGCTTTGAGGGAGGCGATTGCTTCATCAATGTCTTTCTTCTCCAGTCCCGGGCCTGGGTTCTCTTCGACGGTTCCGGACAGGATGAGCAAGAAGGACAAATCGTGGTGGTTCAGTAGTTTAGACGAGGCTACTTCCCTTTCACCCTGCGCGAGCGGCAGCGACATGCCTCCTCGATATCCTCTCGACGTCACTCGAAAGTGGTAGTCTGCACAAAGTACGACTGTTGCCGTGTCTTTTCCATGCACCGATGCATACCAGCTTTGCATAGTGTACAGATTTGCCAGTGCACACAATATGAGACCTGCCGCCAGACCGAGTACAATTGCTGCATTGCAGATTCCCGCGCAAGCGCAGACATCATCGATTGCGTTGATTGGCCGGAGTCTAGTACGGCCTACCGCACGAGCTGCATGCAATCCTATGCGTGCACGGTAAGTCCTGAGATCCACTCCCATACTGACCAACTCAGAAGTGAAAAGTATTCAGTCTTTCTTTTTCTACAATATCAGGAATTACATACAAGTTCAAAACCCGTTTCAAACTCGAAAACAGCGCAGAAGCAACTATCAATAGTATCAGTCCTTACTCCAAGTGTTCCACTTAAACTTGAGAAACACTATGATGCTGAATACAATCCCGTTCGTTGATGCTCATCAGCACATCGACACCAAATCTCAGCAGTGATACTAAATTAATCTTTCTCTTGTTAACAATGTCGACAATTCTTCATTTCAAAACGCGCTTCAAACACAATAATAGCGAAGAAACGACTCTCAGTACCTACACCAAGCTTTCCGCTGTAACTTGGGGAACAGAGTGATGCCGAACACAGACACGTTCAATGATGCTCAATAGTTCACACGCTACGCTGCGGAGCAGCGCGGGCACACGTCCGCACAAGCTGACAGCTAGGCCAAGAGTGAGCGAGCGAGAGAGAGAGACCGAGAGAGAGAGCGCGCGCGCGAGAGAGAGAGAGCGAAGAGAGACATACAGACAGAAAGAAAGAGAAAGAGACAGATAGAGAGAGAGAGAGAGAGAGAAAGAGAGAGAGAGAGAGAGAAAGAGAGAGAGAGAGAGAGAGAGAGAGAGAGAGAGAGAGAGAGAGAGAGAGAGAGAGAGAGAGAGAGAGAGAGAGAGAGAGAGAGAATATCAACTGCTTCCACGATTGAAATTAGAATACTATCAACGCATAATAGGGGCCAAAACAGTATATGCTATAAGGCCGCTCCTGTAGTTGTATGCTTGTGAGAGTTCATGTGTCCCTATAGGCTGTTTTATTAAGTGGGGCACTGCACAGATAAGGAGCGCTCATTCCTCTTTCTCCACTCCAGGTGTAGACCTCTCCCTTTTTTTCCCTGCCACACCAAGGATTGCTTCGACTACTCAGACATGTTGGTAGTGATCAAGAGGATGTTGATTTTTCTTTGTCCAGCAGGAATCACAAGCTATATTATGAATGTCATTGATATCTACTTTATTTCACATCTGACAATTTCGAAATGCGAGTACCATATAAAGGTCGGCTTACATTGTTCTGAGACTCGTAGTCTCAACAACCCATCATTTCAGCTCTAAAAGTTTCACTTGTGACTCATATTCCAAGTATCACAGTGAGAACCACGAGAAAATAATATATCTGTTGAAGTTACTGTCTTGGGACGCATAATCCATTGAATTAAAAAATCAAATCCCAGTACAACTATGAACATTCGTGATTGCTCAACTACCCTCAAGAATAAATATACATTTCCGGACCACCCATCCCATGACTAACGGTACAGATGATAAGTGATTTACACATCCATATTTACAACGTGCTGCATATCTTCATTCTAAAAGTTACCACATTTGTACACAATTGAAAGGAGAGCATTTATTTAGTAACAGCATTTCTTTCAATGGTGTACTGTATTTGGGCCTAAATGTGACTACATTCATTGCCATGTCTATCTGATAAGCACTAAAAGGTAATCAGAGGAGCCCAAGGCGACAGTCGATGGTAGGCCAGTCCTGGCCTAGACGCTACCTCAACAGGAAGGCATGGAGGAAATTATTTTCCTTGCAACGTCTGACTGCGTAGAAATCATCGAACGCTCGTCACCCTGCTTCATTAGAAGCCCCCAAGCCAAAACGAACTCGGTACTTCGTCTTCTCACTCTTTCTCTTTCTTGAGAATGCATAGGCACACACGCGCGCGCGCTTGCGCATGCCCACATACACACGCACGAACGCACGTACACACACACATATGCACACACATGCATGCATGCACACACAAGCACGCACGCATGCACGCACACATACATCCCTCGTAGCAAATGAAGACTCCTATCCAGAAGCAAAAATGCTAATAAATGCTCAGTATCTCAATCAGTGTGACGTTCTCAGAATGAAAACAAAGTCGAGACATTGCGGAAAGCGACTAAGACATCAGCTCACGCAGTGAGTAAAACTGGCTTTATTATTGTGATGAAAACCGTTCTGTATTCAACACCGTCAGATCTGATTGAAAATGATAAGCAAACCACCACCATATTTCAACAGCACAAAATGATCCGGCTGGGTTTGTGAAATCAAGACGACCTCAGTAAACAGCAGGTTTGGGCACTGCGCTGAAAATACATTCCGTGAGACACCGGCGTTGGACACCATTTTTCTTCCTACAGGAACTTTCGGATCTGTGCCACGGGTCTACGAAACACGATGCTGGAGAAAGCTCCTCAGGAGGCGGACCACGCTCAATGGAAGAGCACAGCAGTGCCAGTCTTGGCGGACTCCACGCCTTTCTCGATGATCTCTGCAGTCATGATGCACTCCGACCCCTTCACCAGGGGCTCCGCCTTCCCTGCAACACGCAAACACAGACACGAAGTGATGCAACACGCAAACACAGACACGAAGTGATGCAACACGCAAACACAGACAAGAAGTGAGACAACACAAAAACACAGACACAGAGTGAGACAACACACAAACACACACAAAGTGAGACATCACACAAACACAGACACAAAGTTAGACAACACACAAACACACACAGAGTGAGACAACACACAAACACACACAGAGTGAGACATCACACAAACACAGACACAAAGTGAGACAACACGCTAACACAAGCACAAAGTGAGACAAAACACAAACACAGACACAAAGTGTTACAACACACAAACACAGACACGAAGTGATGCAACACGCAAACACGAAGTGATGCAACACGCAAACACAAAGTGAGACAACACGCAAACACAGACACGAAGTGAGACAACACACAAACACAGACTCAAAGTGAGACAACACACAAACACAGACACAGAGTGAGACAACACACAAACACAGACACAAAGTGAGGCAACACAAAAAACACAGGCACAAAGTGAGACAGCACACAAACACAGGCACGAAGTGAGACAACACACAAACACAGACACAAAGTGAGACAACACACAAACACAGGCACGAAATGATACAACATAGAAACACAGACACGAAGTGAGACAACACACGAATACAGACACAAAGTAAGACAACACACAAACACAAAGTGAGATCACACACAAACACAGGAACGAAGTGAATCAACACACAAACACAGGCAGGAAGTGAGACAACACACAAACACAGACACGAAGTGAGACAACACACAAACACAAAGTGAGACAACACACAAACACAGGCACGAAGAGATTCAACACACAAACACAGGCACGAAGTGAATCAACACACAAACACAGGAAGGAAGTGAGACAACACACAAACACAAAGTGAGACAACACACAAACACAGGCACGAAGAGATTCAACACATAAACACAGGCACGAAGTGAGACAACACAAAAACACTGACACGAAGTGAGACAACACACAAACACAGACACGAAGTGAGACAACACACAAACACAGACACGAAGTGAGACAACACACAAACACAAAGTGAGACAACACACAAACACAGACACGAAGTGAGACAACACGCATACATAGGCACGCAGTGAGACAACACACAAACGCAGGCACGAAGTGATACAACACGCAAGCACAGACACGAAGTGATACAACACACAAACACAAAGTGAGACAACACGAAAACACAGACACGAAGTGATACAACACACAAATACAAAGTGGGACAACACGAAAACAGACACGAAGTGATACAACACACAAACACAAAGTGAGGCAACACGAAAACACAGACACGAAGTGATACAACACACAAATACAGGAACGAGCTGAGGCGACACACAAACACAGACACAAAGTGATAAAACACACAAACACAGACACAAAGTGATAAAACACACAAACACAGGCACGAAGTGAGACAACACACAAACACAGACACAAAGTGATACAATACGCAAACACGAAGTGATACAACACACAAACACAGACACGAACGGAGACAATACGCAAACACAAAGTGAGACAACACGCAAACACATACATGAAGAGAGACAACACACAAACACAGACACAAAGTGAGACAACACGCGAACACAGGCACAAAGTGAGAGAACACACAAACACAGACACAAAGTGAGACAACACACAAACACAGACACAAAGTGAGACAACACGCAAACACAGACATGAAGAGAGACAACACACAAACACAGACACAAAGTGATACAACATACAAACACGGGCACGAAGTGAGGTACCACACAAACACAGACACAAAATGAGACAACACACAAACACAGGCACGAAGTGAGACAACACACAAACACAGACACGAAGTGAGACAACATACAAACACGGGAACGAAGTGAGGTACCACACAAACACAGACACAAAGTGAGACAACACACAAACACAGGCACGAAGTGAGACAACATACAAACACGGGAACGAAGTGAGGTACCACACAAACACAGACACAAAGTGAGACAACACACAAACACAGACACGAAGTGAGACAACATACAAACACGGGAACGAAGTGAGGTACCACACAAACACAGACACAAAGTGAGACAACACAGAAACACAGGCACGAAGTGAGAGAACACGCAAACACAGACACGAAGTGATACAACACGCAAACACAGACACAAAGTGATACAACACGCAAACACAGACACAAAGTGATACATCACGCAAACACAAAGTCAGATCACACACAAATACAGGCACGAAGTGATACAATACGCAAACACAAAGTGAGACAACACGCAAACACAGACACGAAGTGAGACCACATAGAAACACAGACACGAAGTGATAAAACACACAAACACACACACAAAGTGAAACAACACGCGAACACAGGCACAAAGTGAGAGAACATACAAACACAGTTACAAAGTGAGACAACACACAAACACAGGCGCGAAGTGAGACAACACACAAACACTTACACGAGGTGAGACAACACGCCGACGCTGACACGAAGTGATGCAAAACGCAAACACTGACACGAAGTGAGACAACACACAAACACAGACACGAAGTGTTACAACACGCCGATACAGACACGAAAACATGCAACACGCAAACACAAAGTGAGACAACACGCAAACACAGACACGAAGTGAGACAACACACAAACACAGACACGAAGTGAGACAACACACAAACACAGGCACAAAGTTATACAACATGCAAACATAGACACGAAGTGATACAACACGCCGACACAGACACGAAGTGATGCAACGCACAAACACAGACACGAAGTGAGACAACACACAAACACAGACACGAAGTGATACAACACGCAATCCCAGACACGAAGTGATGCAACACACAAACACAGACGCACAGTGATACAACACGCAATCCCAGACACGAAGTGATGCAACATGCAGAAAACAGACACGAAGTGAGACAACGCACAAACACAGGCGCGAAGTGAGACAACACACAAACACAGACACGAAGTGATTCAACACACAAACACAGACACGAAGTGATGTAACTCGCAAACACAGACGCACAGTGATACAACACGCCGACACAAACACAAAGTGATGCAACATACAAACACAGACACGAAGTGAGACAACACACAAACACAGGCGCGAAGTCAGACAACACACAAACACAGACACGAAGTGATTCAACACACAAACACAGACACGAAGTGAGACAACACACAAACACAAAACGAGACAACACACAAACACAGGCACGAAGTTATACAACATGCAAACATAGACACAAAGTGATACATCACGCAAACACAAAGTGAGACAACACGGAAACACAGACACGAAGTGAGATAACATAGAAACACAGACACAAAGTGATTCAACACACAAACACAGACACGAAGTGAGACAACACACAAACACAAACACGAAGTGAGACAACACACAAACACAGACACGAAGTGAGACAACACACAAACACAGGCACAAAGTTATACAACATGCAAACATAGACACGAAGTGATACAACACGCCGACACAGACACGAAGTGATGCAACGCACAAACACAGACACGAAGTGAGACAACACACAAACACAGACACGAAGTGATACAACACGCAATCCCAGACACGAAGTGATGCAACACACAAACACAGACGCACAGTGATACAACACGCAATCCCAGACACGAAGTGATGCAACATGCAGAAAACAGACACGAAGTGAGACAACGCACAAACACAGGCGCGAAGTGAGACAACACACAAACACAGACACGAAGTGATTCAACACACAAACACAGACACGAAGTGATGTAACTCGCAAACACAGACGCACAGTGATACAACACGCCGACACAAACACAAAGTGATGCAACATACAAACACAGACACGAAGTGAGACAACACACAAACACAGGCGCGAAGTCAGACAACACACAAACACAGACACGAAGTGATTCAACACACAAACACAGACACGAAGTGAGACAACACACAAACACAAAACGAGACAACACACAAACACAGGCACGAAGTTATACAACATGCAAACATAGACACAAAGTGATACATCACGCAAACACAAAGTGAGACAACACGGAAACACAGACACGAAGTGAGATAACATAGAAACACAGACACAAAGTGATTCAACACACAAACACAGACACGAAGTGAGACAACACACAAACACAAACACAAAGTGAGACAACACACAAACACAGGCACGAAGTGAGACAACACGCCGACACAGACACGAAGTGATGCAACACACAAACACAGGCACGAAGTGAGACAACATAGAAACACAGACACAAAGTGATACAACATGCAAACACAGACACGAAGTGATGCAAAACGCAACCACAGACACGAAGTGAGACAACACACAAACACAGACACGACATGATACAAGACGCCGATACAGACACGTAAACATGCAACACGCAAACACACAGTGAGACAACACACAAACACAGACACGAAGTGAGACAACACACAAACACAGACACGAAGTGATACAACACGCCGACACAGACACGAAGTGATGCAACACGCAAACACAAAATGAGACAACACACAAACACAGGCACAAAGTGATTGAACACCCAAACACAGACACGAAGTGAGACAACACCCAAACACAGACACGAAGTGAGGCAACACATAAACACAGACACGAAGTGAGGCAACACATAAACACAGACACGAAGGGAGACAACACATAAGCACAGACACGAAGTGAGACACACAGAAACACAGACACGAAGGGATTCAACACACAAACTCAGACACGAAGTGAGACTACACACAAACACAAAATGAGACAACACACAAACACAGGCACGAAGTGATACAACACGCAAACGCAAAGTAAGACAACACACAAACACAGACACGAAGTGAGACAACACGCAAACACAGACACAAAGTGATACAATACGCAAACACAAAGTGAGACAACACACAAACACAGACACGAAGTGAGACAACACACAAACACAGACACGAAGTTAGACAACACACAAACACAGACACGAAGTGAGACAACACGCAAACACAAAGTGAGATCACACAGAAACACAGGCATGAAGTGAGACAACACACAAACACAGACACGAAGTGAGGCAACACAGAAACACAGACACGAAGTGAGACAACACACAAACACAGACACAAAGTGATTCAACACACAAACACAGACACGAAGTGAGACAACACACAAACACAAACACAAAGTGAGACAACACACAAACACAGGCACGAAGTGAGACAACACGCCGACACAGACACGAAGTGATGCAACACACAAACACAGGCACGAAGTGAGACAACATAGAAACACAGACACAAAGTGATACAACATGCAAACACAGACACGAAGTGATGCAAAACGCAACCACAGACACGAAGTGAGACAACACACAAACACAGACACGACATGATACAAGACGCCGATACAGACACGTAAACATGCAACACGCAAACACACAGTGAGACAACACACAAACACAGACACGAAGTGAGACAACACACAAACACAAACACAAAGTGAGACAACACACAAACACAGGCACGAAGTGAGACAACACGCCGACACAGACACGAAGTGATGCAACACACAAACTCAGGCGCGAAGTGAGACAACACACAAACACAAACACAAAGTGAGACAACACACAAACACAGGCACGAAGTGAGACAACACGCCGACACAGACACGAAGTGATGCAACACACAAACACAGGCACGAAGTGAGACAACATAGAAACACAGACACAAAGTGATACAACATGCAAACACAGACACGAAGTGATGCAAAACGCAACCACAGACACGAAGTGAGACAACACACAAACACAGACACGACATGATACAAGACGCCGATACAGACACGTAAACATGCAACACGCAAACACACAGTGAGACAACACACAAACACAGACACGAAGTGAGACAACACACAAACACAGACACGAAGTGATACAACACGCCGACACAGACACGAAGTGATGCAACACGCAAACACAAAATGAGACAACACACAAACACAGGCACAAAGTGATTGAACACCCAAACACAGACACGAAGTGAGACAACACCCAAACACAGACACGAAGTGAGGCAACACATAAACACAGACACGAAGTGAGGCAACACATAAACACAGACACGAAGGGAGACAACACATAAGCACAGACACGAAGTGAGACACACAGAAACACAGACACGAAGGGATTCAACACACAAACTCAGACACGAAGTGAGACTACACACAAACACAAAATGAGACAACACACAAACACAGGCACGAAGTGATACAACACGCAAACGCAAAGTAAGACAACACACAAACACAGACACGAAGTGAGACAACACGCAAACACAGACACAAAGTGATACAATACGCAAACACAAAGTGAGACAACACACAAACACAGACACGAAGTGAGACAACACACAAACACAGACACGAAATTAGACAACACACAAACACAGACACGAAGTGAGACAACACGCAAACACAAAGTGAGATCACACAGAAACACAGGCATGAAGTGAGACAACACACAAACACAGACACGAAGTGAGGCAACACAGAAACACAGACACGAAGTGAGACAACACACAAACACAGACACAAAGTGATACAATACGCAAACACAAAGTGAGACAACACGCAAACACAGACATGAAGAGAGACAACACGCGAACACAGGCACAAAGTGAGACAACATACAAACACGGGCACGAAGTGAGGTATCACACAAACACAGACACGAAGTGATACAACACGCAAACACAGACACAAAGTGATACATGACGCAAACACAAAGTGAGATCACACACAAACACAGACACGAAGTGAGACAACACGCAAACACAAAGTGAGATCACACACAAACACAGGTACGAAGTGAGACAACATACAAACACAGACAGGAAGTGATACAACACGCAAACACAAAGTGAGACAACACACAAACACAGACACGAAGTGAGACAACACACAAACACAGACACAAAGTGAGACAACACACAAACACAGGCACGAAGTGAGACAACACGCCGACACAGACACGAAGTGATGCAACACACAAACTCAGGCGCGAAGTGAGACAACACACAAACACAGACACAAAGTGAGACAACACACAAACACAGACACGAAGTGAGACAACACGCCGACACAGACACGAAGTGATGCAACACACAAACACAGACACGAAGTGAGACAACATACAAACACAGACACAAAGTGATACAACATGCAAACACAGACACGAAGTGATGCAAAACGCAAACACAGACACGAAGTGAGACAACACACAAACACAGACACGAAGTGATACAACACGCCGACACAGACACGAAGTGATGCAACACGCAAACACAGACACGAAGTGAGACAACACACAAACACAGACACGAAGTGAGACAACACGCCGATACAGACACGAAGTGATGCAACACGCAAACACAGGCGCGAAGTGATGCAACACGCAAACACAGACACAGAGTGAGACAACACAGAAACACAGACACGAAGTGAGACAACACACAAACACAGACTCGAAGTGAGACAACACACATACACAGACACGAAGTGAGACAACACACATACACAGACACGTAGTGAGACAACATACAAACACAAAGTGAGGCAACACAGAAACACAGACACGAAGTGAGACAACACACAAACACAGGCACGAAGTGAGACAACACACATACACAGACACGAAGTGAGACAACACACATACACAGACACGAAGTGATACAACACGCCGACACAGACACGAAGTGGTTCAACACACAAACACAGACACGATGTGATTCAACAGGCAAACACAGACACGAAAGGAATAGATGTTTCACACACAGATTCCATAGAAATAAACCAAATGAGACAGATGTATAGGACTGATTACTTTGTGTGTAGTTGAAGTGGCTGCAACAGTTCGAAATATTTCAAGTTGATTACAAACCGTGGTTCCGTTTGTTCTACGTGTAGAGATAACTTGATAGCTGCCTTCCATCATCATTTGCTGGATGATATTTTATCCGCGTACCATTATAAAAAATCAGTGTACAATTAAAAAAATATCAGCGTACCATTTAAAAAATATCAGCCTACCATTTTACAAAATCAGCCTACCATTAAAAAAATATCAGGCTACCATTAAAAAGATACAGTGCGACTAAGTTCCTCAAATAGTTCACTGTATTTCTCTGATTGACAACTCGATTAAATCAGAGTGTACCGTTATGTTCCCAAACACATCTGCGTGGAGAGCGACTCACCATCCAAGATGTCTGCAAAGTGCTGCATCTGCAGCTGGAAGGCCTGCGCAAAGCGCTGTGGGAAGGAGTGGTGCATGCAGGGCTGCCACGCCCCGTTCCGACCCTCCACGGTGGCTGTGCTCCTCCTCGGGCTGTCCGCCACGGCACGCCCCTCGGACCCAAACACCTGGCCACAGGTAGCAAGCCAGGTGTTCATGGCCACACAGGTAGCAAGTCAGGTGCTCAAGTCATGGCCACTGGTAGCAAGTCAGATGTTCATGGCCACCAGTGGCAAGTCAGGTGTTCAAGTCATGGCAACACAGGTAGCAAGCCAGGTGTTCATGGCCACACAGGTAGCAAGTCAGGTGCTCAAGTCATGGCTGCTGGTAGCAAGTCAGGTGTTCAAGTCATGGCTGCTGGTAGCAAGTCAGGTGTTCAAGTCATGGCAACACAGGTAGCAAGTCAGGTGTTCAAGTCATGGCAACACAGGTAGCAAGTCAGGTGCTCATTTAATGGCCATACAGGTAAAGACACAGGTGTTTAGTCATGGCCGCACAGATGAGGAGACAGGTGTTAAATTCACAGTCACCCAGGTAAGAAGGCAGGTGGAACAAACATGGTCACAAAGGTAAGGAGACACGTGTTATATTCATGGCGACACAGGTAAACAGAAAGGCGAAGAATACATGGCCACACAGGTAAAGAGACAGATTTTGAGAAAATGTCCACACAGGTACAGTACAGATTGTAATTTTGTAAGGCAGGTTATCACCCACATCTGGGTCTGAAAACGCTTCACATTTAATCGCCAGATCATTCGGAGCCTTTTTCTAAATACTATGACAAGCTCTGTACATGACGGGTGGGATGCACACAGCCAGGTATCAGCTCCATCTCTACTTCCAGAGAAATTTTCAACCAATCTCTAAGGAACTCATTGATGGGCGAGGTCTTCCAACACCGTCCTCCTTGTCTTATTTTTCAAGATGCCCTGTGACTCATATTTCTTTCCTGTTCCCGATACTAATGTTGCTGCTGCCGCTGCTGCTACTGCTGCTGCTTCAACCTCTTCTCCTGTCCTGCTTTCTCTTCCTTCTACATTCTAGTCCCTACTCCCATGATGTGCCACTTTCTCCTCGTCCTCCTCCTGCTCGTCGTCATCGTAGTCCTCCTCCTCCTCCTCCTCTTGCTTCCCTTCCTCTCCATGTTCCTCCTTCTCTTACATCGCCGCTTTTCCTACCTCGACTCTGACGTCATAGCCGTAGCAGGCGTCCCTGACGACGTCGATGCAGGCCAGCTTGCCCGAGGGGAACTTGAGCACGGCTGCCATGGTGTCCGCCACGCCCGACTCCGCCATGACCACGTCGTGCGCATGCGTGGTGACGTAGATGCTGTAAGGGCGTTCCGCCTGCGTCAGCCAGACCAGCATGTCGATGTCGTGCAGCCCCATGTCGGACAGGATGTTGCAGCCCGTGGCGTCTGCAGAGGGAACACGTCAAGGCAAAGCGATAGAGATGGACCAGAATGAAATGACAGACGGTCGCAGTATAGAACGACCACTATTTTACAGGTTTTTCTTTGGTCTTTGCATGTGTATTATTTCATGAGTATTATGTTGAGTATGCCCTTCGAGGCTTTATCCAGGCCAAGTGGTACAGTGGCAGGCAAACAGAAACTAGACTTGACGTCAAAATATGAGCCAGCCACAGCACTGCCATCCTTCTTGAATAACAGGAGACCTCGCACAATATACTTCCCTCAAGTCCCAGTCTTGTACAGCACTGCAACGATACATAGAGACCAAACAAAAGAAAACAGGATTTTATGAAATATTTTCACCGTGTCTATTTCAGACTTGTTCAAAGGCGCTGCACGGTTTCACACAGTAAAGCAGACGGTGTTAAGTCTTCTACCTATGAGAGATGCGGGTCTTGATCCGGCGCCAATTCTAGGGGAAAATGTGTCACACGGTTGTGCTCGTGTCCTCCGTTACCCGCGCATGGAAAACTGTGGAGCTCAGAGTTATTACCCTGGGCAAGGCCACTGGAATCGCAACCCAGAAAATGTCTCGGCTTGGACACACAAGTCACAGATTGGCAGGAAAGGTTTGCAGGTTCAGGTGATGAGGCAGGATGTCAGACCGAAGTTAGATGTTGCCTTTGAGTCTTACGTTTTCAGGGGGGAAATCATCGTTGATTTTGATCACGTGGACTACTCAATCGTTTCCTTGCTCTCTAACTTCTATCTTTCCCAAACGTTTTCTCTGTATTTGCCCGTAGTCAAAGGGAGCGCTTAATATTTTGCTTGTGTGCTACGAATCTAATCTTGCCATACGCGGTCGTGGTTTCAGCTCTAGGACAAAAGCAGGATGAGTGAAAATGATACGGGAACATAGTGTACTGAAGCATACGAAAAAAAACGGTTCATATAGAAAGGACCGTTGATCCTCCATTGTCTTCACTCAGCGTAATGATTTTGCCTAGCCGGACAATCCAAAAAAGACAGCACTCCTCATACATTTTCCTTCCGTCTTAGCAGAGGTTACAAAGAGCAACGCAGTAGCCACACTATCATCAATGTCGACCCGTAAACCAAACAATGGTCACAGCTACCGCTCGGATGTCTCTCCAGAGTATCGGGCGGGCGTTGCAATGAGTGGCGGTTGTGACAACTTCGAACGCAGACGGGCCACTCAGCCGAGAGAGCCACCCGCTACAGCTGCTCCGCCGCACCCCGATATCGCGGAAGAACTCCGATCTGCCTCATTCGGTGTTTAGGCGTCATTGACATCATCGTCCGCGACGACGACAAAGACGACGAAGACAAAGACAACGGAGGAGGACTAGGAGAAGGAGGAGGAGGAGGAGGAGGAGGAGGAGGAGGAGGAGGAGGAGAGGAGGAGGAGGAGGAGGAGGAGGAGGAGGAGGAGGAGGAGGAGGAGGAGGAGGAGGAGGACGAGGAGGAGGAGGGAGGACGACGAGGAGGAAGGAGGAGGAAGGAGGAGGAGGAGGAGGAGGAGGAGGAGGAGGAGGAGGAGGAGGAGGTAGGAGGAGGAGGTGGGGAGGAGGAGGAGGGTGAGGAGAGGGGGGAGGAGGAGGAGGAGGAGGAGGAGGAGGAGAAGGAGGAGGAGGAGGCGGGAGGAGGAGGAGGAGGGGAGGAGGAGGGAAGAGGAGGACGAGGAGGACGAGAAGAGGAGGAGGAGCAGGAGGAGGAGGACGAGGAAGGACGAGGACGAGGAGGAGGAGGACGAGAAGGAGGAGGAGGAGGACGAGGACGAGGAGGACGAGGACGAGGCGGAGGAGGACGAGGAGGAGGAGAGGAGGAGGAGGAGGAGGAGAGGAGGAGGGAGGAAGGAGGAGGAGGAGGAGGAGAGGAGAGGAGGAGAGGAGGAGGAGGACGAGGAGGAGGAGGAGGAGGAGAGGAGGATGAGGAGGAGGAGGAGGAGGAGGAGGAGGGAGGAGGAGAGGAGGAGGGAGGAGGAGGAGGAGAGAGGAGGAGGAGGAGGAGGAGGAGAGGAGAGGGAGGAGAGGAACGAGGAGAGAGGGACGAGGAGGAGGAGGAGGAGGACGAGGAACGAGGAGGAGGCAGAGGAGGAGGAGGAGGAGATGAGAAGGGAGGAGAAGAAGGGAGGAGAGGAGGAGGAGAGGAGGAGCGAGGAGGAGGAGGAGGAGAAGGGAGGAGGAGGAAGAGGGGAGGAGGAGGAGGAGGTAAGGAGGAGGTGGGAGGAGGAGGAAGGAGGGGAGGAGGAGAAGGGAGCAGGAGGACGACGAGCGGAGGAGGAGGAGGAGGGGAGGAGGACGACGAGAGGGGAGGACGACGAGGGAGGAGGAGCGACGAGGGAGGAGAGGAGGAGGGGAGGAGGAGAGGAGGAGAGTAGGAGAGAGGAGGGAGGAGGGAGGAGGAGGAGGAGGAGAATGAGTAGAGGAGGATGAGGAGGAGAGGGCAGGGAGGAGGAGGAGGAGGAGGAGTACGGGAAGGAGGAGGAGGAGAGAGGAGGAGGGAGGAGGAGGAGGAGAGACAGAGAGGAGGAGGAGGAGAGAGAGGAGGACGAGAGAGGAGGACGAGAGAGGAGGAGGAGAGAGGAGGAGAGACGAGGAGGAGGAGAGAGGAGGAGAGGAGAAGGAGAGAGAGGGGAGAGGAGGAGGAGGAGGAGGAGCGAGGAGGAGCGAGGAGGAGGAGGAGGAGGAGGAGGAGGAGGAGGAGGAGGAGGAGGAGGAGGAGGAGGAGGAGGACGAGAACGAGGAGGAGGACGACGAGAACGAAGAGGAGGACGACGAGGAGGACCGACGAGGAGGAAGAGGATGAGAAGGACGAGGAGAAGGAGGAGGACGAGGGGGAGGAGAAGGACGAGGAGAAGGAGGACGACGAGGGGGAGGAGGACGACGAGGAGGAGGAGGAGGACAAGGACGAGGACGAGGACGAGGAGGAGGACGAGGAGGACGAGGACTAGGAGACAGAGGAGGCGATACGAACGTACCTGTCGTCTTAAGGAAGTCGTAAGAGGGGCGAGGGGAGTCACGGCTGGTCAGCTTGAGGATGTGAGGAGTGCCCATCGCCCCTCTCTCCATCGCCTGCTTTATCTCCTGCAACGCGGGGTCGAAGCGTCTGCAAAGGACGATGAATGGATATATGGACGGATGGACATATGGACAGATGGATGGACGGATGGACGAATGGACGGACGGATGGATGGATGGATGGATGATGAATGGACGAATGATGGATGGACATATGTATGCATGGATGGACGAATGGATGGATGGATGGATGGGTGGGTTGGTGGGTGGGTGGGTATGTGGGTGGGTGGGTGGGTGGGTGGATGGATGGGTGGGGTGGGGGAGATGGATGGATGGATGGATGGATGGATGGATGGATGGATGGATGGATGGATGGATGGATGGATGGATGGATGGATGTATGAATGGAAATTATGTGAAGAATATAATTTCCCATATTCCTCAGGCCCTGAAATCCGCTCGAGTGGTCATTTTCAATCGATTTCATGGGATGTTGATGAGGATGCCATGCAGGCACGTGGATGTTGCAAGCGGTTTACTGACAGTCGTCAAAAGGGGCTTTAAATGCCGATTCCGTACGTAAGAAATGGCGAGGCACTCCTTGGACTTCCTTGCTGCACAGCATAACACAAGCCTCTGCTCGCTAGAATGTATCTCCTCTCGAAATGACGCAATGACTGACCTACATGAGGAAAACAAACTTAAGAGTCAGAAATTACAAAAGATTTTTCAGTTCTCGTGCGATGTCCAGTGAAAGAACTATGTTTACACACACACATACACAGACACACACACACACACACACACACACGCACTCACACGCACACACACATACACGCTCGTACACTCTCACACACGCACTCACACACACACGCACACACACAAACACACACACACGCACGCACGCACGCACACACACACACACACACACACACACAGGCATATACACATGCACACATAGACGCACACATACACACACATATACACACACAAATACACACAGAGGCACACACACAAACACACACACACATACACAGACACACACACACACAAACACACACACACACACACACAAACACACACACACACATATATTCTGCTGGGCGTTTGCTCGAGAACTGTTTCAGCAACTTTATCCCGCTGTGCTCATGCACCATCACATACGTAAACCTTAGATATGCAGACGTAGGCACGCACTACGGTTGCAAGAGTAAGTCAATATTGATGGCTTGAGGTGTGCAAGGCATGCGGGTTCAGAAATCCAGCCAGACGTGCTGAATCATGAGTAGCTGAGTGACATCCAAAACTTAAGAAGAGCTTTGTCCGAAACGTTTGCTCTTTCGGTAAACCAGAGATTCCTACATCTGCATGCAATCCTCGTGATCATATCTTTGTTCTAACTACAAGCAAGTTTCCGAGTGAAGATTATCTGTCGAGCTGTGTTGAATACGAGTACAGCTGAAAACACATCTCAGAGATATCAGACGTGCTACCAGCAAGGGGTCATCTATCTTCTTGTGAGTATGACACCAGGGCTCGAGAATCGTATTTACTAAAGAGCATAATACAGTATATAACATGAGGTCACTAGCCTTGTGCGAATGAGTTTGAGTCGACCCTGTGTAACACTATGCACTGAACATTAGAAGTTGTTCAGGATAATCTAACAAGCCGCCTTTGTAGGTGTCCAGCACGTCTTGTGTAAGACGTGTGTTGGACACTGTTATCTCAGGCGAGAAGGAACGTGACTGAAATGGTGTCACAGCCATGGAGCTAAAAGAAAAGTTCTTACCAAAGATATTCCAACAGTCTGGAGTAGCAAAAAGAGGTGGATGCATACATCTTCTTAAGCGGACGACAAAGGTGAAAAGGCCAATGACGAATCAGTAAACAAGCATTGTCCTAAAGGTACCGGTACCGTCAAAATCTGGTAGATCTCAGTTGTTATAGTGATCTTGTGCATATTTTCCATAATTTTACCCTGCGATGCAGCATTTCAAACGCATTTCCGCTATAACGAGGTATGTCTCCTCTAACCTTTTGCTTCTGGTAGTCTTCAGTAGCATGCCTGTTCCTTTGTTAATTTCATCGTATGTTTTCCTCTTCTCGCTCTTAAATGCAGTTGTAACAATCCAGTCACGTGTAGTTATGTGTCTGCTGTTTTTAATCATTTCATTTCACTACATTCCTCTGCATTTAATCTGTTTCTTATTTTTATTGGCGTCTACATACCTCAAGGCGCCCGCTATTTTATACTTTGAATTATATCGCGAATTCTGAAATCCAGTTAGTGCAATGATAAAATATATTTTCACCTGTCATCTTTCAGTCAACCATCATCTCATCTCCTCTTGATCATTTAAATATGGTATAATTAAAGGAAAAACTCTACAACAGATTCCCTATATACCAATTAATGCCGAGCAGCGCCGGGCACGATCGAGTTAGACCGAACTTAGAATTGAGTAGGACCGAGCAGCGCCGGGCTCGACCGAGTTGGACCGAAGTTAGGACCGAAGTTAGGATTCTCTCCGTTTCTATTGTTTTTAAGGACTTAGGAAATGTTTGTTATTTTGCATGGTGTCATGATTAGTACTGAAGAAGTGTTGGGTCATAGGGACTGTTGTTGTTGTTATATGGCTCTGTGTGTAATAGAGTTTGGTTTAGTGTTTATTTACAACACGAACACTGGTATTCCACAGATGGATCCTGATCCGAGAGTGGAAAGGTCACAAGCCAGAACACCCTGGTGTAAGGGAGCGGTCCTGAGGTGTGTGTTCTTGTTATAGTTATACTGGACTCTATATTTTTGTTGTACTGATGATTCTATGTCATAGCCCTGATGTGTATTGGGCTGTGCCATTAGTATAGTATTTCACCTTTGTTTTTATACTTTGTTGTTCGTTTTACCGTATATTGATGATTGTTTAATTTGAGTTAGACCCAATGTAGTTTCACTAGGAAATTGTATTATATCTGCAGAAGAATGTATTCCATATAATCAATGTAATCGTTATATATTTTGGTCTTTTCTTAATATTCATTATTGCTTATTATTATCAAAGATTATAGGTTACACATTGTTATGATTGCAGGTTGGTTTAGAAAATAAAAGAAAGAGAAGAATGGATTGAGTCTTTGGCTACTATCATCCCCTCTCCTCCTGTTTTTCTGTGGGCCATCCGTAAGCTTTCCTTCTCCGGTAAAACGTTAGAGGTCAAATGAAAAATCACGCAAACTGCAGAAGCTGACGGTTTCGTCAAATAGTGCCTTTGCTTTTCAGGGCCCGTATTCACGACGGCGATTTATCGGCGATTTATTTTAACTCCGATTTATCTCTAAACTCAGACGATTCCAACTGCCTGTTCCGCTCTCCCTTGGCTGGAAACCAGTATATATAGCAAAGCGCAACCTAGGATCCTCTGACGAGCGTACCTTATCTAACCGATCAAGATAACGCTGGGCTAGGGGATAAATCGAGTGTTAAAAAGATAAATCGCCGTTGTGAATACGGGCCCAGGAGGATTGCAGCAGGGCGATAGACACCTGTCTGCAATACCAACAATCCCGCAGTTCTTACTGGAACAGCTGATCAGCAAGAATGACATTCAGAGGAAAGAGAGAGTTCTGATTTTGGGTTTGATATGATGGGTCGATCCTGGAGGTACTGCAATACCAGGCCGACCCGCGGGTATGCAGAAAAAAGCTCCTTTCTCATGCCCAAGGTCCAAAAATCAGTGTAATATTGAAGTCCTCCAATAGAGGACGTATCAGATATTAAAGTGATAAGAACACATTTTTTATTGGTTTATGTTACTTAGATACAGAACTAGAAGAAGAACGCCAGGAGAGTGAGATCGAGTTTCTGCATCACCAAGATGAGCTCCTGCAGCAGGAACGACTGCTGCTGCAGGAGCAACCCCACAAGAAAACATACGCGTTTATCTCAGCCA
Source organism: Theodoxus fluviatilis (assembly GCA_034096865.1). Taxonomy (NCBI): domain Eukaryota; kingdom Metazoa; phylum Mollusca; class Gastropoda; order Cycloneritida; family Neritidae; genus Theodoxus; species Theodoxus fluviatilis. Next base: position 61,688 of record JAWQFJ010028561.1, read on the forward strand.
AGAGGCTGAGAAGCGATACTCAACCATCATTTCATGTTCTATATCAACAAAAACACGTCAGTACTTCATTCTGGTAGCGTACACTTGCTTTCTTAACCAAACTATGTTTTAAAACAGACAAAAACAAGCGTCTGTACAATCGTAAATGTTCAAAACTCTACATGAAAAGTGGTAATATTCCTGTACTGCTACATTTTCCCTCCAGGTTTACTGGAGGCCTACAGACTTTATCCCTCCAGGTTTACTGGAGGTCCTACAGACTTTATCTGTCTGTGTGTCTGTCTGTCTGTCCCGTCTCCACGGCCTATATCTCAAAAACTACTGGACGGATTTCCTTGAGATTTTGCACACTGACTGGAAGTTAGGTCCCATTCAATATTATCAAATTTTCAGAATCGAGGTTTTAAAAGAAAGTGACTTTTTTTTACATTTTGGTGTTTCAATGAAAACAATTCAACAGACTCCATTTTGCAAAATCTGTGACGTCATCATTTGACGTCGTATAACGTGACGTCATTTGCGAGTAGAATTTTCAGGATAATGGATTTCGTACACTCCGAAGCACCTCCCTCCATAGTCAATAGATGTGAGAGCCTAATCGAGTCAAACTCTTTTCCTACGTTCACAAAACAGCATTTGGCTTCTTTGTATTATGAACGTCTACCAGCAGACGCAAAAAAGCGATACTACGCTGTGTTGGCGTCAAATTCATTCCATTTGTGAAACCGGTAAAGTATATGTACCATCTAGATCGTTGCCTTCGCTGGTTAAAAGCCTGGAATGAGGGTGAAAAGGGCACGATTCTAACGCACTTTAGCCAGGCACTCTCCAGCCATGAAAATAGACGCCGACACGTGACCCAGATTCTCGCACTCAGCTGCGTGATTCGGGTGTAATACTGCCAATAAACATCGTTAAGCTTAAGATTACACCCGAATCACACGGACCGTTAAGGTGCATGGAGTACAGTACCGGTCAAAAGTCACAACGACCACCGACACCGACCATTTCAGCCTTCTTCATGATGCGTTAGAATCGTGCCGTTGTCGTGGTGGAATCGCCTAGCGAACTAACTGAATGTCGACACAATCACTCGGCACTGTTGCACATTTGCAGTCAACGTAAGATCTCGTACGACGATTTGATTCAAGGCCTAGTGCTAATTGTTTTGATGGTCTGGTCTCAGTGTCACAAAAATATGATGATTTAATCAATCCCTGTCCCGGAAATGTTGGGGACAACGACCATTAATTTTCAGCGTAATGACATCGAGTCAAACAGAGTTATCTATCCTACTTCAGCAAAACGCTTCGATGTTGAACCTCTACCAGCAGACGCCAAAATGCGATACTACGAGAAGAATATTGACGTTGATGGGTTAGATCCGTATGAAATACCAAACAGTTCATGCTATCATCCATTTTTCTACAATTTACAGTGCAAAATACGAACCACGGGGGTTTATGACAAGGTCGTTATAAATGCTTCATATACATACAAGTTTTCAATGGCACAGTTGGTAGAGTATTGGGCTCTTGGTCATGCATGACCAGGTTCGATTCTGTGCTGAAACTTTTTTTTCTTCTCTTTTTTCGAGGGGTTGTGGGTTCGAACCCGACCTGGTTTTTTGTGTTTGTGTGTGTGTGCGTTTTTTCCTCCTCTTTTCTCGAGAGGTTGCGGGTTCGAACCCGATCTTCTTTTTTTCTCCAAAACCTGGAGGTTCAGCGCCAGCGGTTTTTATCCCTCCAGGTTTACTGGAGGTCCTACAGACTTTATCTGTCTGTCTGTCCCGACTTCAGGGCTGATTTCTCAAAAACTACAGGACGGATTTCCTTGACATTTTGCACACTAACTGGAAGTTAGGTCCGATTAAATGTATCAAATTTTCATAAATGAGGTTTGAAAAAAGTTACTTTTCACGACATACATTGCAAAGAAAACGCTACAACAGAGTCCAAATGCAAAATGCGTGACGTAATCATTTGACGTGGAATAACGTGAAGTAATTTCGAGAAGATTTTCGAATAGGATTAATTTCGAGAACATTGGTGAAGGAGAAAGAATGATTTTTTACGATGCGGGTCGTTTCGTATCCTGGACGTTTCGTACCTAGTTTAGAAGCTATGATGAGTGACATTGTCGCAATAAGAAAATTGCGCTAAGACCCTATAGAAGGCAATACATTACGATGGGGCGTTCAAAAGGCTTCACGGCCTATATATAGCCTCTCAACTACTACTACTACTACTACTACTACTACTACTACTACTACTACTACTACTACTACTACTTTGAATAAACACTACTCATGTCCCTCCAGGTTTACTGGAGGTCCTACAGACTTTTTGGTTATTAATTGCTTTACAAACACGTAGTACCGTCAGTTGCCGAATGGCTCAGATGGTTAAAGCGTTGGACTATTGTAACGTTAGGTCATGTGTGAACGGGTTCGAATCCGCGCTAAAACTTTTTCCCCCTCTCTTTTTTCGAGAGGTTGCTGGTTCGAACCCGACCTGTTTTATTGGGGGTTTTGTGTGTTTTTTCCCTCTCTTTTCTCGAGAGGTTGCGGGTTCGAACCCGATCTCTTATTTTTGTGCCAAAACCTGGAGGTTCAGCGCCAGCGGTTTTTATTGCTTTATTGCGGCCGACGACCCGTCATAGTAGTATACAATGTATGTACATATTCTAAAACACCATAGTGATATATAATAATCGAGAGAGAGAGAGAGAGAGAGAGAGAGAGAGAGAGAGAGAGAGAGAAGGGGTGGGTAGGGTTTATCATATTACTACAAAAGAAAATAGTTATTGCATATGTAGCTCTTCAAAACAATAATTAAAAATTATCCCAGTACGCATTGTTGTGTGAGGTGACCTTGAGCACTTACCACAACACTCCATGACCTTCACGGCAATCCGAGGAAATCAATGCCACCCTTGGTGATGATCAAAGAAGGACGAGGACAATCACTATCATCCCCTTTCCCCCTCAACACAGTCGATGGCGTGCTACTCCCCATTCGCGACTGAGAGATGTGCTCTGCATTGCGGGAAGAACACAGCCACTTTTGCAGTCACCAGTGGCCCGCGGTGGAACTCTCATGGTAATTTTATTTTCTTCTTTTTCTTGTAGCGTGAATTGTTGGCTGTAGTGGAAAAACTCGATATTGTGTTCTTTAATGACCTTCTATTGGTGTTCATGCCTTCTTCTTTGCCCTCCCCTTCTTCGTGCTTATTCTCTTGCTCGTGTTGGTTCAGCTTCAGTTCCTTTCTCCCCTGCCAGGTAGGTGATGTTTTTGGGTCGGTTAGTTGGTGCTTTAGTCAGTTCGTTCGTCATTTGGCTAAATAACTCCATACGTTCAAAACGGATTCTGTTTATATGGTGTGCAAGGTCAGGGTTTTACCCAAGAAACTGTCTGTCAAATTCACGAAGCTATCTGTCATCTAGCTTTGGAAATACAACCATAAACAGAAATTTCATCCATTACTCCACAGCCCATGCAGCGCTTAGGCCATACTGTATTTGTGTCCTCCCTCTAGCCTCGCGCGAGGTCACCAATGCACTAAAGCAAGAAGCCTGCGGCCGTGGCTGCCTTGGCGGAGGTTTGCAGTCGCTGGGTGCTCTCTAGCCTGTTTCTGCTTTTCTGCCTCTGAATCTGTTCTTCCTGTTCCACCTGCTGTGGATTGGAGGTAAGAATGAATCCAGCGCGTCTCCCCAGTGGATTGGTAAATGGTGAAAACAAGGAAAGTGGAGACTTGACTTGGTCCCACTCTGACCAGCTCCAGTGGGATTTTAAACATTGATCTAATGTAGCCTGCAAAGCCTGGTAGGACGTAAAAACTATTCATTCATTCATTCATTCATTTGCTTATTCATTCATTCATTCATCCATTCATTCAATCATACGTACATTCATTCATCCATCCATCCACCCATTCGTTCGTTCGTTTGGTAGGTCATTCATTCATTCACTCATTCATTCATCCGATTTCCCTCAAGCATCCGTTCGCATTCCTTCTTCATCTCCCCCTTCTTCCCTCTTTGACCTCCTCTTGTCTGGCTTACTTGTGAATTCCCAGCTGATTCTGCTTCTCCTTTTCCTGCTCCTCTGCTTGCATTTTACTGCTGCTACTTCTGGAGGCGTGTTTCCCAGAACCAATCCTCACGCATCACACGCGATCCTCTCGGCGGAGACCAGAAGCGCTTTCTGTTCCGAAAGGTTAAAAAAAAAGTTCAGAGATGAGCGCTCGCGGCGAGCGCTCGCGGAAGCCAAATGGAACCTGTCCACGCAGGCACTCGCGGCGAGCGCTCTTCTCTGAACTTTTTTTTAAACCTTTCGGAACAGAAAGCGCCTCTGGTCTCCGCCGAGAAGATCGCGTGTGATGCGTTAGGATTGCTTCTGCTTAACCCGCCGTAGGATTTTCTCCTCCGGCTTTGATCTGTTCCTAATACTTCTCTTCTCCTTCTCTTCCTGCTTCTTCTTCTTTTTCAGTCTACCCCCTCCCCCCTTCTCTCCCCGCTTTTTTTTCTTCTGATTTGTGGGGGTAGAGTGGGATGTTTCTTCTCTTCATCGTCTTTGTGTTTGAAGACAAACTCTTCCACAATTTGCGGACAATAGATCGAAAGACTCATTATTCCCCATTCAAGTTCTTTCTTCTTTTAAAACGTTTTTTCTAGCTTTTGAATCGCTACAAGAAGCAGAAACGGAAGAGTCGAAGGACCACATTGCAATTACACGACCTGTGTTATTGCGTTCGAATAACATGGACATAGCATTTTCCCGTGAAGTTTCTCAGGGCCGTGCATTTCTAGAGAACGTACATCAACACTCGATATCACTCCAGTGGAAGAAATTACTCAACCGAGTATTGGCTTTACGACACAATTTCTCTTTCAAGAGGCGCAACTATTCGATCGCTGGCTCTCAACGGGAGATGTGGGAAAGCAACGCACATGCTAAAACCGTTGTTTGATCAATGGAGGGGAAATTGAAGCGGACAGACAGTCCAGCAGTAATCGCACTGTAAAAACCAGTCCCACTGAACCACACAACTCGGGCGCGATTATCCAACCCGACGCTCATTCGCGATGAAATAACATTTAGGCTCGGTTGTCATGGAAACGGGCGATGAAAACAACACCGCTGTTTCCGATGAGGTGTCGATGCGGACTTCCGGCGCAAGTGAAATGCGTGCGAGTTCCTCCTCGTGAGCCGAGCATGGATTGTCTCCCCTCGAAACACGCCGAATCGGAAATTGTGCTCTCCATCAATTATTCACTCCACTTTCTCATTTGTCTCTTCTCCAGGGAGACACGAGGCTGTTTCACGTGAAGGACGCCATTGTGAAATTCATTTCGAAATGGTTGAAAAAGGGAGTGATAAGCGGCCTTCACTGCAGGAAATCCACGGGCCGTGATTGGTTGTTTCTTTTTTTTCCTCTTTTGCGGTATGGTCATCTCCCCCCTCCCCCTCTCCCCCCCCTTTCCCCCTTCCCCCTACCCCCCCCCTTCCCCCCTCCCCCCTTCCCCTCTCCCCCCTCCCCCCCTCCCCCCCTTTCCCCCTCTCCCCACTCCTCCTCATCCCCACCGTGAGCAAAACAGTTTTGAGGCACAAGCTGAGAGAATTCATCAGCACGCAATGTTACGAACCTTGCATTATTGAAATTTCCTTTTAAGATTTTCTCTATGAGCATTTTTTTTAATATTCATAAATGAATGAATAATATTGTGGTTGAAAATTCTCACTTTGTAATGTTTCTGACTGTAGTCGTGTTTCCTCAGGCGCAGTTACATGTCATCGTGACCCGTGGCCATT
>JAWQFJ010028561.1:72500-92500 GCA_034096865.1 Theodoxus fluviatilis
CACACCCACATACACATAGACACATAACTACACTTTCACACACCGATGATGACGAAACGCGAAACGAGTTTCGGCACTACTGCCTTCACAGAACCTCCACCCAGGACAATGAAGATCAAACATTCATGAGGATGCTCGCTTGGAAGAGAGCAAACACCAACACTCCAAACAGCGGTTCCAAACACCATGCATTATTCACCACCACCTTCGACCGAACTTCATAAATCGCTGTGTCACAGTCGCTGAACTGTGCCCTGTGCTAGATATGGCGTGCTCTGGCGGGAACCGTTCGAGTTTTCCTCACATCAACAACAAAGGTGTAACAGAAATTTGAGTCCCTCTTGAAGAAAGTAACTGTCGATGTTTGCAGAGTAATGCCTTAAACTTACTTGAGTTGGTGTACCTTCCGGCAGTGCACATGAGCCATATGCTTCCACTTTTGTTTTCTACCCCGTGAATGTACATGTTGGCGTAGAAGAGACCACGTTTGAACTGAATGTAAATGTTCGCCTAGATTGTTTAGAACCTCTCAGCAGATTGAAAGAGTCCTATAGGTAAAACTTGAAGATGTCTAGTGCAAGTTCAGAAAGGATGTAGCAATTTTTGTGCACAAATAATGTATATCGTATACTGATCAGTGTAACTACTTGGTCGATTTATAACTTTTTTCTCTCATTTAGTCGACGCTTACGTAGCGTTAGATCATAAATAGTTAAAGTGTAATGAAATTCGTGTTACACACTTCCAAAGATGTGGTGTTGTTATCTTGTTCTTCTGTGCCAGAACAAACTTTGTGCTAGGGTGGCATGCTCGGTTCCGTCATCCTTTCTTCAATTTTTGGCTCGGTAGTTTAATGTCTGATTGATAATGTACTTAATAAGGAAGGAAATTGCTAATATGGTACACCATTTCATCGAAGTTCACGTGAAGGCGTAGTGCGTCACTAACTACCCTTGTGAAACAAAAAGGCCTGGGCCCGTATTCACGACGGCGATTTATCTTTTTAACACTCGATTTATCCCCTAGCCCCGCGTTATCTTGATCGGTTAGATAAGGTACGCTCGTCAGAGGATCCTAGGTTGCGCTTTGCTATATATACTGGTTTCCAGCCAAGGGAGAGCGGAACAGGCAGTTGGAATCGTCTGAGTTTAGAGATAAATCGGAGTTAACATAAATCGCCGATAAATCGCCGTTGTGAATACGGGCCCTGAAGAAGGAGTTAATTCTGCGAAGGCTAGCTCCTGCAACTTCGCAACTTCAACAGACTCCATTGGTCACCCTTCTCTTGGTATCCTTGTGAAAGTCCAGTTATACATGGATCTGAATGTTCTTGTCCCCCGGCAGTGTGAGGCTGCCTCTGGCTAAACTACTGGAGCAAGCCACTGGGACGGAGCTACAGAGGATGAAGGGGTATAGAACAGCTCCACCCGTATGCTCCTCTTAAGGTTGAAAAAACACCATTTAACTGATTGAAATGTTATGGCTGATGTGTGTGTGTGTGTGTGTGTGTGTGTGTGTGTGTGTGTGTGTGTGTGTGTGTAAATATGTGTGTGCGTGTGTGTGTATGTGTGTGTATGTGAGCATGTGTGTGTGCGTGTGAGCGCGCGTGGGAACATGTGCGTGATAGTGTTTTAGTAACTGCATTCATTTTGAATGTTCTGGTGTCAAACTGGTATTTCATGCATTTATATGCTGTGATTATATCTCATAAGCAAGTTTGAAGGGAGATTTTAAAGAGAAACAGAAGAAGGCATCGCATGAATCAGTCCTTTTATTACTTCCACTGTAAAAGCAGACAGCCTTGGCCTGTTTCGTTTCTTATTCACTTCATCAAAAACCGCCATTCTCCTTTTGGACATCCCCAAGAGTCTGAGCAGCGATCCTACAAATCTTGTTTTCTTGCAAAACATGGCGTCACGGAGGATTTGTCCGTAGAAAGGTCATCGTGACCTCTCCATCAACTCGCTTGACAAGGCAGTGTCTTTACTTCAGAACCCAATCCCTCCGAAGCTGAAGTTTTAGCACGTTGAAGGCCGGAGAAGATTTCCTTTACTCTGTCTTTGCATCCCCATCATTCCACGCTGCCACTGTGTGGATGTCAAAGTTATGGCCCTCGATCAGCAGATCTGGCGAACGACGAGGTTCTCAAGGGTAAAGCGGATCTTCAGGCGTCGGAGTGCGGGAGACGTCCACCCTGAAAGGAGAGCGTCTGTTTCCGGTCGCCAGAGACCAGATGGCACGTCAGGTAGGTCCGCAAGGAAAGGTTAGTGGCTCCTATGCGAGTTGCCGTGATAAAATTCGGCCCTCTTTGTCTCATCATGTTGCAGATAAGTTGAAAGGGAAGGGAAGTTCCTGTAAATGATTTTTGTGTTTTGCTTTGGCGCGTCGTAGACGTTGAATCAAAGCTAATGCAGTCATATAGAGAGGTAGGTGCATCGTAGATGTTCACCAAGCATCATTCAAATAAACTCAGATTTCTCCATCGTTAGCTTTGGTTTAACGTCTACGACGGGCCAAGCAAAACGACAAAAAGTATTTACAGGAACTTCCCAACCCTTCTAACTTGTTTTAAAGTATCATTCACGCACAGACAGAATTACACACTTGGACAGATTTACGACACAGGGCTGCAGCCAGTTTAACATTGCCAGGATATTTGAATAAACACAGATCTTTCCCGTCCCAGGGATAGAACCACGGCACTGCGCCTCGTCCAACCCGAAAGCATGCTCGCCTATCTCCGCCTGTCAAAAGACCGAGTTTTAACAAGCGAGTAGAGGCTGAGGGGTTGACCGTGTACTCATGCTAGAGGGGAGAGCACTGGGGGGTGGGCTGACAGGAACTGGTGTATAAATTGTAGATAAGTTGAAAGGGAAGGGAAGTTCCTGTAAATACTTTTTGTTTTTTTGCTTTGGCACGTCGTAGACGTTGAAGCAACGCTATTGCAGTCATGTAGAAAGATAAGTGCATCGTATTCAAATTTGCCACGTCAAAGTTGAAACTTCATCCGTGACGAAACGCAAGTCATCTCCATCATCCATGATCGTTTTTTAGCATCGCTCGTTCCCATAGGGAAAGAGAAACCCCGTGTTTTATTTAAAGTCGGGTTGTAACCTGCAAGAGTATGGCCATTTTCCACCTCCAGCAATACTGAGGAATTTGAACAAGCTGAATTCGCCCACAGGAAAAGTTGCTTTGTATAAACAAATGAAGGACATGATTATCTTGCACAATTATCACTTTTCGAATTTCGGCGCAAACTTGCAACTTTTAGCATAACAAGTGTGTGTGTGTGTGTGTGTGTGTGTGCGTGTGTGTGTGCGTGTGTGTGTGTGTGTGTGTGTATGTGTGTGTGTTTGTGTGTGTGTGTGTGTGTGTGTGTGTAGAAAGAAAATCGAATACAGAATGTATGCGAACAGATGGAAAAGACACAAAATGCCACTTTTGACTGAAATCCAAGTCATAAATCTGTCGAATCGGCGTAATTCGAAGCGCCCGTTTCAGGAAAAAAAACTCCAAATGATTTGGGGAAAAACATCGCAACATCCTTTTTCATTTGGCTATTTCGTCATACGGAAATCTTCGGTTTCATTACTTCCAATCAAAGCGTGCGTCAATGACGTCATATACCACAAAACATGCTTCCGAAATAGCTCTACAAAGACAAGTGACACCGAAGCAATTTTGAGCTCCTGCAGACTTTGGTCTGAAGCCGAAATTTCCCTGCGACTTTGAATCCTGCCATTTCGACGATTCGCCGTTTCTTGCATCAGGATGCCTTCCCCAGAGTCCGGTGGATTGCAAGGGTTCGATCGCCCTGCACTGGTGCTGGCCAACAGCAGCCCCCTGATGAGCTATTTCCCCGAATTTCTCGCCACTCTGTCAACGCAAATTGAAGTTTAAAGGCTTCCACCCCATTTTTTGGCTGCCATGCCCAATGTTTTTCGAAGTTTCCGTCTGCCTGAAAACTTCGGGTGGATTTTTTCGTATTGAAACCCACTTTGGGATGCACTGAAAAAGACTTGCTCTTCGAGGCAGATTGTCAGACTCATGGGTATGTTTCATTTCGTATGTATTTCTCCTGCCCTCCCTCCTGCTCCTGCTCCTGCTCCTGCTCCTGCTCCTGCTCCTGCTCATCCTGCTGCTGCTGCTGCTAATGGTCCTTCTCGTAGTTGTCGTCCTCCTCCTCCTCTCACCATCACCGTCGCCACTACCACCACAACAACAACCACAACAACCACTACAACAACCACTACTACTACTACTACTACTACTACTACTACTACTACTACTACTACTACTACTACTACTACTACTACTACTCCTACTACTACTACTACTACTACTACTACTACTACTACTACTACTACGACTACTACTACTGCTACTACTATTACTGCTACTACTATTACTGCTACTACTATTACTGCTACTACTATTACTGCTACTACTATTACTGCTACTACTACTACTGCTACTACTATTACTGCTACTACTACTACTACTGCTACTACTATTACTGCTACTACTATTACTGCTACTTCTACTACTACTACTATTACTGCTACTTCTATCACTACTACTACTACTACTACTACTTCAGCTATTGCCACCACTTTCGAAACTATTCCGCTGAAGTCACGTCGACGCCCTCTTATTGTTAGTAGCTGCGTTCCAATGCACCCAGCACTGACATGAGAGAAAAACGAACAGCAAAACGCCTATGTGGTCTTCATGAATGGGAGTTGCACGCACGTCCGTAGCCGCTGGGGGAACACGGGCCTAGATAAAAGTGAATTTTTTTTCTTCTCTCATCAGTTGATTCCGCAACATTTTGCAGCGTCGCTTCCGTTGCTGACACAGAGCCGGAACCTGGCTGGGGTCAGATTAGAAAAAAAAGTTTCGTACCTCAGGCAGGGACCGAACCCGCAACCTGCCAGTCAATGTCAAGGTTTCACACTCTTTTCTCCGAAACGCACCAGGTGCAAAGTAGTCCGACAGGCAGTCGGAACTGCTCGATGTCCCCATCATCAGCTGGAACTCCTGGCTGCGGGGCTTTCGGGGCCCGCTCCAGTACTTCAAGCAGAAGTGAACCCCCAAGCACCCAGAGGCTACTGGTGGACATCGGGACAGGATTGGGTCTTTAAGACTTGACTGCGGTACCAGACCATGCTGGAAGATGTAGAGCCCAATCCACGTGCAGCGAAAGACTTATTGCAACGTCTCGGCATCCAATCTCAGGAAGAGTCTCTCATTTATTTTGCACAGGAAAAACAAACCCAGCTCGCCCTCACTCTCGGTGTTAGCAAGGGACTATCGGGAAACGTCGTGCCTCGCCAGAAGCCGCTATGAAAATCTCGCCACTCTCAAAACATCAGACTCGATTGTGTCAAGAATTAATTATTAATGTAGGCTGCAGTTTTCGCTGTCGTTTGTTCATTTCTCTTAAATTTTCACACAAACCACACTGCGTAAATCATGAACCCATTTGAAAAAGTGCCGTGTTCTCCCGGTCGAAGTTAGATGCAGGGGCTATGTCAGCAACGTCAATGGTTGGGTTGCTTTGAAGTCTGGGTGAGCAGGCTAGAAAGTCGGATGCTGCTTGGGGCCGGCTGTGTGAGTGCCCCTGGAGCAGGCCCCGAAAGCCCCCAAAAAGTGTGATTTTATATAGCGACTTTCCACCATTGATCGGTGCTCAAACCACTTTACACTTTACCCCACACAAAGATCTCAGCATCCCAGCTGGTGAGGGAGTTGTCCGTGCAGCACGAGCTGTACGCGAATCCACAGCGTACAGACTTGGCTGCCTTTATCGTGTGCTGTGTTTTCAATACAGAGTCTAGTACGGTATCTGTGGGGAACTGAAAATAGCATGAAGTTCTCAGGAAAAGATCGAACGATTTGAGTTCCCCTGCAAAACGATGTATATCGAAGGCTCTAACGTCTAAGTACGGTTGCTATGCAACCTTGACAAATGCGTGGTCGGTGCTGGCACCATTCCAATCTTTTCCATGACTTACAAGATATGTCAGGAAATATATTTTAACAAATTGACTGGCATGCAACGGAACGTCAAGAAGCGAACAGTAAACTTTTTTCCAACCTCCGTTCACCGCCGAATTTAATGTAGAAATCGATTTCGCTGCTGAGAGTAAGTTTCTTTTAAAGCCCTCAACAAGAGTTTGAGATAGTGTTAAGTGAAAATGACGTCTGTATACACTCGCAGTCGTTCAGGTTTTTTGTCCTCCCCCTTCCCCCCAAAAATGTCTGAACTCAAAAAACTTTCCAAACAACATAGTGTGAGCAAGGAAGCTGCTGGGACTGTTACAACCAGTTGGCCTCCATGTAATAGTGGAATTCACGACGGACTCCAAGGCTCAGAATATAACAAAACATGCTAGAAAGCACTTGGAGAGCGCAAACCTCCGCCAAGGCAGCCGCAGGGGTGGAGGTATCACAGCACCTCTTCCATGGCCTGTATAATTCAGGCAGCATGTTCTGCTAGCCAGGCCTGACGCTACGAAGCGTAGCTCATTTTAGCGCCTGCTAACTGTCTCTGAGTGTGGAACGCATGCGCCGTCTTGCAACACACACGCCAACCTATGGCCTAGGCGATAAAAATGTCCCTTTTTATTGTGATTCCATAATGAAATAACAGATAACCTCATAAATGTATTGGACGGCTTCTTGGGTAAAACCCTGACGTTGCACCAAATTTAATTAGAATCTGTTTAGAACTTTATGAGTTATTTTGCCGAATATCGAACGAAATAACGAACTAACCGACCTAAAAAATTAACCTCCTTAGCAGAGGGAATAATGAAACAATATACTGAATAAAGAAACAAAGCACACAACACATTTCTGTCACCTTTATTTCAACGCCTTTTCTACTTTTGCACTGACCCATCTCCAGCTTCTTCTGGTCTCCTTCACCAAACCAGCTGTCGTGGGTCCTTCACTCATATGGTAACCTTATTTCCCCCCCCCCCCCCCCCCCCCTGGTCAAACTGACCTGAAATACGTCACGCGGGGTCGCTTGATTTATCGGTTCGGTCACCAACTCAATAAAGCAGCCCTGCAGAATTGATGCGGTAAATGTCATTGGACCGCACGTAACGCCGTGCATGTGAGCCTCAGGGACGAGGAAGAATGATATGGTTAAAGCAAATGAAGCAGAGGATGGAATTGGGTGGGACCGATGGGGGGATAGAGAACTTCCCAGAGCGGCACAGTTTTCCCTGACACCGGTCATCTGGAGGGCGTAGCCCGGTCACCATGACCCCAGACGGGATGTCGTCTACTTGATGGAGCCAAGGCTGAGGATGGGAGTCGGGTGGGGGGTCGAGATGGGGTGGCGGGGGAGGGGAAAGTGGGACTCTGGGTTCGGAGGTTGGGCTGGAGCTCGGGCTTTGGGAGGGCTGGGGGGAAAGGGGTGGACGGTGATGGAGGGGGGACGACATTTAGAGGGAGGAAATGGAGGCAATTTGAACCAGGCGGCGGAAGCAGGGGCACGACGCGATGGGGACCCCGCTAGACAAAATGGACGTCTTTTTTTGCGGTCGCAGAAACGTGATCGGTTTTCGCGATTCGTCTCAATGCCAGCGTCTCCATCGATCTGTCGGTGTCCGGAGCAGCTCGTCCCACCACACAGCCGCTTCTTGTGAATCTCTGGCCTCCGTGAAGCCATCTGCCTGAGTATTGAGTGAGGGGACGTCTTCCAGTTAGATCGACATCGGGTGGAAGTGGGGTCCACCGGGTTCACGAGGCTGGACTGGGAAGGAGAGTGAGGCAGAGGTGAGAGACAGAGAGTGATTGTTTGATGTGTGGCTGCAGTAGTGGAATATGTCAGAGTGACAAGTTGAGTTTGGGGTAGAGGGCAGGAAGAAAAATGAATTAAATCTTTGATTAAAGTTGTGATCTTGCTGTCTTCATTGTGGAAAGCGGTAAGGTTTCAATGACGAACACAGACGCAACATGTATCCAAGAAGAATGTGTATTGGTAAGTGTTTATACATGTAAATTTTAAAATTAAGAAACTGGAATCCCAGACCATGTGTTGACCTTCCATTGCTATCTTGAAGATGCAATCGTTGACAGAACCTTTTAATCCGACAATAACCGGCGACTTGTCATACTAACACATTTTGAATACTTCAAGTCTCCAATAAAACTAACTTTCAGTACCATGTCCAAAATGAAGGAATTCTCCATTACATTGAGTGAACCCTAAGAGAGCCAAAATCCACCCAGACACGCGTTCAGAGCGTCGATAAGCATCAGTCTGAAGTGAATTTGCCAAAACAGTTGGGGTCGATGACTCTCTCTGTCTGGAGACCATCAAATGTCCCACTTCTCAGGAAGTTTCTTGTCCATGAATGTAGTTCAAGAAGATAAGAGTTAAACTCTTTCCCCGCAACTAAGTCTGACTAGGTCGCAGTCTTGCTCACACACAGCACCACTGGTTCGAGTCACTTCAGAGACCACGTTGTCTTCGAGGCAACCTCTCATTTCCCAAGGCTGACTGAGACCAGACGAGCTATGCTAGGGCCGTGATTGGGTTGACACAGCGGTCGGCCAAGGCAGATCCCTTCTGCTGGAAAGTGTTTTCTTCTGCTCGTTCTTTTCAACTGCGCACGCGTCCATCGATCGAAGTTGCCGTCTTTGACTAGTTCGAGTCTTTTTTCGGCCGTGTCTGTTCTTCACCAGGTCGCTGTGTATCTATCCACAAAGTGTTACGACATATTGGCCGATTCCCTTCCCCCACCCCCCTCCCCCCCCCCCCTTTGAATTGTCTTGACCGACTTTGGAACATCGATTGAATAAACGGAGAAAAGGCTATGTTAGAAACCTTCGAGCTTGGACCATGGAATTTTTATGAGCTTGTGTAAACAGCATTACTAACTTTTCGTTCTTTTTGAAACTAGTTGGGACCGCCTGAGGTCTGAAATAAGTGGATGCAGGCAGACACTGTCAGAAGAAACTAAACTGGCTTTTTCACTTAGCTACGCTGTGTCATTTCTTAATCCTCCGATCTCTTTTAGGGTACAGCGTCTCATCTTTGCACATTTTCTAGATAATCGAAATGGACCAACACTCTTTTCCTTCCGAAACAAAGTCAAGCATGGCACCCAGGCGGCTACACAGGTTGCAATTACTACCGGCAGACATTCTGCATACGGCATATTACCAGGGGTACGTGGAGATGATGTGTGTAACTATCCCTTTCCTCCTCTGTTTGCCCATGCATATTCAACAGACTCCCGGCATGCATCTGAACCATTAAGGAATTTTTGGAAATGCGGAGTCTCCCCAGAGTGCACTATTTTCTACATCCATTGGCTGTACGTCTGGAATATTCGTCAGAAAGGGGAATACTGACGAGACAACACCAAAATAAATCGATGTCTTCTGTTCTCGGGAGATTTTCCATCATTGCCAACTGGGAAATCTTATTGTCTGGAAAGTTTCTATATACGGGAAGCGTGGTTGCAGTTCTGTAATATCTCAGTGATATATAATGTCTCTCTTCGCCCCAGTACCCTGGGCACAATAACTAACTCAGAAAATTGACATGAAAAATATGTAATACAAGAATACCTTAGAATCTGTTTTTGAAATATGCAGGGCGTCAGCCCCTATTTCCTTCCCAAATCCCTCCCGCATGTGTATGGCGAGTCCTGCAGAATAGGGCGGGATCTGCAGGGGAGAGAGGGGCCATTATCGGGGTCAAAGGAGACTTCCGGGGTGAAGAGGGCTAAGGTAGGCTGACGCTGAACTATGGTACCAAACAGAGGCGTCCAAGGGGACAGTGTCCAGTGGTGTTGTTTTCAATAACCAACAAGCTTTCATAGTACATGTACATCTCCTTCACCAGGTTGAAACAAACAATGTTTGACACAGTGTCGCCCTCGACTCCTGTTTGACACATCCAGATAAACTGAAAGCTTGCATCCATCACAAACTGGTATAAAGTCTCACATTCAACAATAGACATGGAATGTCGGGGACTACAATGAAAAATAAACCAACGTCCATGATACATGTGCCAGAAGAAGCATACTCATTATTCACAATTTCTGGATATTTAAATAGATATACTTTCATCTATTCGAGATGTATAGTTTGGGCACACCCAATGTCTCTCTAAGGACAGAAGAAAAACGGGATGAATGATCATTGTAGTCCAGTCTTAAGCCGTGTCGGTACTTTTTCTGTCACTTAAAAGGAACAGCTCCAGAACTAATGCATAATTCTCTGAAACTGCAGATACATAGTGTGATACACTTGACTAGAACTGAATACTTGTATTCAGGACTCCAAGTCCCTGAGGATGGGACAAGATATAATCCAGTTACTACCGAGCATCAGGATACTGCCTCTCAATTAAACTTTAGTTGCTACAAAGGAGAGAAAAACTAACATAATACGTCCGAGATAACTGACCGAAAGGGTGCGGCTCTTGATTAAAGTTCAATGGAACTTATATCGACATGCTGAACTGGTCACTTCCGAATCAACAAAGTAAGCGTATCTGTTTCTTCAGATAATATCGGTCAGAATCCTCGACCTCATCTAAAATCGCTGTTTATAAGGTGTTAAACTCAAGGAAATCTACTTTTTTTCAACGTCCCAAACCTCGAGTCTAAAACTTATGTTTCTTGCAATTAATCAACGAAAAATTGAGGCTTGTGTACAACTGGCAGTAAGCTGTGTTGTTGTGTAAATCCTACAGCAAACTGTAAAAACCTAACATCACGAGGCATGCAAAACTGCTTTTAGCTACAGGACGACAGTTTGGACCAGGTGGAGCTAACGATCTCCTGAGCTGGTGCCTGGTCCTCTAGCAGGAAGTCCACAGCTACCAAGGCACCAGTGCTCCTGCAAAAAAATAGATATCATAAGCTGAGACCCATGCCTCCATTTATTCCACAACGACTGGATGCACTTTACTCACCCTGCGACAAGCACGTACAGCACAATTTCTTATCACTAGTGATCTTCCTCAGCTGGTTTCAAGATGGGTTTGGGTTTTTTCACGTCTGACAGTTGATTAGGAAGAGGACGGTGGGGAAAAGGCCAAGTACCCCGTTTCATGAAAGTTTGCCTTTCATCCCCGGAGTAAACTTCGACCGCTTCTCCTGCCAGTTTTCAATGTTGATTCAGTTATCTCTGGTGCTCCAAAGACAGACCCTGCGGAAACGGATGTCCATGCTCGAAGAATCGACAACACAGATAAACGAGCTTGCTTTTTTGGGGGTTCGCTGCTTTGGACGTGAACACTGCGTTTCAAAATTAAACATGGCCTTTCAAAGTCCTCGAAACCCCATACTGCGTCCCAGCCGTAATCAGCAAACACCAGTGAAAGTTGGGATTCAGTCTGCTTGTCTACCACTCAGGCCTCTCCACGGTCTACACAGGATCAAGTAGCGCTAGGAAACTTTGAGCTCCGGTGTCGTGCGTGTCTGAAGGCTGGAGACGATGCCCTGATTAGTGCCTGTCTGAGACTATGATTCCACGGATCACAGACTGCCCGGACCATCAAAGACATGTTCGATCATCGGGGCAGCTCAGGATTGATTTCCTCGGCGACAGCAGGACGCAGATCAATGCTGATGGGCTCACCCATAGAACGGCAAGTGTGCGGTTACGTGTCTGCGCAAAAATGCAGGGGAAACAGTATTTCTGGGTATGTTTGCAGGGCTACCATCGCCTGATGATGGGTAAAAGCTTTAGACAGAACTGGAACAGAGTTTTCCATTGCATAATAATGCGGTAGAGCTCAGATGAGTTCTAACCATAATGAGATTTTTGTTCGAAACACATTCATAAGTCGCTGGTGTCATTGTAACTGCTGTTTTGACGGCAGCGTCTCTATATATATATCAGAAGGGAATTTTTTCATGTGTACACAGATGATTCGAAAAGTCAAACTCAGAAAATGAAAGAAAAAAGAGGAAGAACATTTCCTGCAAGGGCGTCTAAACACACGAAACTCTGTTTTTAACGTCCGGTAAATAGATGAAAATTAGAAGACCGACGTTCCAAGAAAGAAAACTGGCCAATGCAATCTCGATCCGAAAGTCGGGCCGGATCTCTTTAGGTTGAGAATAGTTCCAGTGACCTTTTCATGCACGCGTCCCTCCAAACCTCGCACACAGGGGGGAGGACTTGCGTTGCCCGCAGACGCTGGGAAGTCTCCCTGAGGTAGCCAGACGTCCTGCCTGATCCATTTGTCAGGTGGAGCCGACAACGGTTGGGGAGGGATCCTGGCTCCGGATGGCCAACCTGTCGAGTCTCGCTCGCTCTCACCCCTCTCCCCGCCCTCCACTCCCTCCTCTCCTCCCCGCCCTCCATCCACCACTCCCTCCACCTCCCCTCCCTCCATCCCTCCCGACGTGTCCCTCCTCCTCCCTCCCGTCCCTCCCTCCAGTCCTCGCCTCCCCATCCCTCCTCACTCCCGCCCTCCCTCTCTCTCTCTCTCTCTCTCTCTCTCCCTCTCTCCTCTTCCCTCCCCTCCATACCCCACCCTCTCTCTATCTCTCTCTCTCTCTTCTCTCTCTCTCTTCTCTCCCATCCCTCCCTCCGTCCCTCCACCCCCCCCCCTCTCTCTCTCTCTCTCTCTCTCTCTCCAAATGAATATGTAGCCTGCAGGGAACAAATAAATTTGCTGGGTAGTTAAAATTGCAAAAGACTTCCCCCACCCCCCACCCCCTCCCCCCCACCCCCACCCCATAGTGTGCATTACATATGGTTGGTAGGATCCTAGACGCGAATCGTTGAAACCTTTCTTTAAAAAAAAAATTCACATTGCCCTTTCAATCAAAAACACTTTATTATGAGTTTATATCACTGAATTCTTGCTGGGAATTATTCTTTGAGTTGAATTGGCGCTGGTCTTTTGGAGAGAAAAATATTGTCAAAATTGCTCAGAACATATAGTGAAGACATGCGTTCTAACTACATCTACGGCCATTGTCACTGGCTTGACGTAGATGAAGATTTAGGTCAAGCTTACACGAAGTACCCTAGATTCTGAAAGGACATGTCCACGAATCCCTGTCACACATTGCTGTAATGACGTATCTATCACAACTCCTACCTCGATCTATCACTTCACACCCACTTCAACATCGCTGGCCCTGTGATGGCCCGCTGACGCCCAGCCAGCGCGAAGGGAAGGGACTCCTCTGATGGAGTGACACTGTCGGGCGCAAGAAGGTCGACTAGGAGCGCTCAGCCCTAAAATACCGTCGTCCCTGGCATCCCAGACAGGGCAAAGTGGAATCCGTCTTCCTGAATCGTCTGGCTCGCTTCCTCCTCGGGCGCAAGTGAAATACTTCAGGGTTCCTGGAGAGGTCTTGAAAATGCCAACAGCTTTTCCCTTTCCCTGAGAGTGCCCTGAGTTACCACCATCGATCTTGCCGTTTTGTCCTCTACTGAGTTTCTAAGGAAGTGAAATTCAAGATTTTTCTTCGATTCCAAACTGTTTGCTGCTGAAGTAGGGGTGCCGTGTGTGTGGAAATGTAGGCGGCCTGACATTCAAGTAGCCAAGGTAATTTGGCGAGGAAACTTTGCAAAAGGACTCTTTTTTGGTTTTTCAATTCCAGCAGTAATCTGAGCCTGCTCACCTGTGTAATTAGCAAGCCAACTGTTAATGGCAGGGGACACAGGGCATGCAGCCAAAACGTGCCTTATTCCGAGACCATAAACTATACAGAGCTCCTGGTTTCTCACTACCGTCTTTGTGAGAGTGCGTATGTTGGTTTTAGTTTCGATGTTTTCAATGCATATTCTGACAACTATTTTCCACGTTAAACTTTTACAAACTCAAACGTTGTGATGGCAGTATTTGTCCTCACACTCGTGGCATGTTGTGCTGCCATACACGCATGTCCACGTATACAAACAAGCAGATCAACAACAACAACAAAGTAGATTAACAACGGTCCCAGCAAGGAAACGATGTTTATAAAACAGAGACAAAACATTACAGAAATAACAGCGACAAAATGCCAAGACCTCTGGAAGAGATCTTCTTATTCGACAACTTATAGTCTTTACATTCCTCATTCTTTGCCTTGAATTGAGTGAGATTGAGGCTGACACGTGCTGAAAAACACTGATTAGAATTCATTATTTTCTTGACGTCATTGAAGTCATTAAGCATAAGTAGGCCGTAATGCGTTCCCGGGTGTTACAGAATCGATCCGATCCTGATATTTAATGCCAAAATGCCTCGAACTATTCTGACATTTAAAAGAGTCAGTCTGCGTTCACAAATTACCTTCACGTTTCTGGCATCCGTTTTGTGTTGCATTTCGGGAACTCTTCAATATTCATGGCATATCCCGCCGCAGATCAGCATCATGTCAAAATGAATAATTCCAGACCGGTCTTCTAATTATCATTCATACAAATTTAGTGTCGGAACGCCGCAATCGATAGAGACTAGAATGGAATGTGTCCAGACGAAAAGATATCGCGTCCAAACAGATACGTGTTTTGTGTTTCAATCACCGTGTGCACGTACAACTGCATAGGGGAGAGGAGGTGAATAATGTCCTTCCTTACTTTTGATGCGTTTGGCATTTCGATATTCCAATATGGCGAATCGTTCTAAAACGGATTCTATCCTTTTCCTGGACCAGCCAAGCGAGCTGAATTCGAAATACGTTAGCGAGAAAGAAAACTTTCAGTTGAAAGCATTGTGTACCATAACAATTCCTAACTTGTCTCTCCACTCTTCCAAATGGACAAAAACAGATATACACGTCAGCGTGGTGTTACCTTTGGCATCCCAACAGCAGACCTTGGGCATCAACCCAGCTTCCCCAGACGTTTCTTGAATGCCCGTGTCTGAGGAAACCCAATACATTATTGCCAGCGCTTCTCTAGAGACTTTTCTCTCCCTTCCCCGAGAGCGCAGGCTCCCTGCTCAATTGATCTCGATGTATTTTCTCACAGGACTCAGGAGAAGACCTACAGCATAAGGCAAAGTCTGGGCCAGGACCCCGAGGACTGTCTGCTGGTCGTGAGGTGGAGGCCTGCCCCACTCTCCCTGGGCAGCAAGAGATGCCAAACTCCTGAGGGAGAGTCTGCGTGAAAGATTCTCTTGCTAGTCGCATCTGAAAACCGCGCATTATTACAAGTGCTCAAAATGGCTCATGTGTAAAAAGCGAGCATTGAAAAAGTTCAAAATAGAGCTTTGTTTGGTCCCCCAAATGCGCGTATTTTATACCCAAAGGAGTGGGTATCACTTCAGAAAGGGCTCATCATGGACAGCTCTGGATCGTTTCCCAAAACAGCGTCCTGCTGCATGTACTTGGAAACGTGCATGCCCGAAAACAATGGATGTTAACAGTCCAAAAGAGATGTTTTTGATCCCCTAAACGCGAGTAGTTTGTGCCCAAAGAAGCGCTTGTTATATATGAAAGTGCACAACGTGGATGGCTCTGGCTGCAGTCCAACCCGAGTGTCTCTGGAAATGTGTAAAAGCGTGCATATATATATATATATATATCTAAAAAGGGGGCATTAAAAAGTCTAAAAGAGCTCTTGATCAAAGTCCCCAAAGGCGTGTATTTCATTCCTAAACGAGCACGTCTAATACATCCCAATGTGCGCATCTCAGATGGCTTTGTGTTTACAAACTGAGTCGTTGATCTATTTCTGTCAAAACCTGTATACATCTTTCACACGCAAGTGTGATTGCTGCTCAGGGTTACATTTTTTTTTTTACTTACTTGGTTATTTCGATTTTGTTTCATTAAATTACTTAAGTCACAGGGTTTTCCCTGGTCCTCTCTTGGTTGAGGTGTATATATATATATATATATATATATATATATATATATATATATATATATATATATGTTAAAACCTGTAGATATGTAGGAAATGAAAGAAAACTCCAGGATATATTTATTGCATGCTCATGCGTTGCATACACCCAAACTTGCGACGCGAAGCACGAAAAAAGATTAATGACATGCAGAGGGGTCTAGAGTGTGTGAGAGGGATGAGTGTGTTGCTGATATTCAGGAGAAGTAACATCTTACTTTTGGAAATGCCACATCCAGCATGCCCTGGGAAAAATCCGAAGTAAATTTTCTTTCATTCCAAAACTGGGACGTCACAGAGGTCTCGATTTAACCTGCGATTTTGTTTTAAATACTTCAATACGCGACCTGTGAAGCCTATAGTACGTGATTTTTAGACAATTCTGAAATGCACGGGTTTCGGAGGCGCTTTTTACGCAGCGAGCTCTTAAACTCCACTTTCGACTCGACTGCATTGAAAACAGCATTCTGCAGGTTCCTAAAAAGCGCGTATCTTTTTAGACCAAAAACAAGCTCTCCTTGACAGCTTCGGTCTTGCAGGATTTCGCACACTTTGTCATTTTCTAGCGTGCTCGAGTTGTCAATATCCAGGAACAGCTAGCCTCCTTTGAAGGCCTTTTTTTCTCCGCATGCTCGCTCTGAGTTTTCACCACGAAGCCCACCAATGGGAAACCTTGTTCATTCCAGGCGTTGGCAGGAGAATCTAAGATACCACTAAATAAAACACAAGACAAGCAGTCAAAGAAAGCTGACCACAAAACCAAGATATTTCCACGGCTGTGGGTCCGCAATTTACAGGCCTCACGTCTTTCGCTTTCTTTGGCGTCTCCAAGACAACACGATTTTGTAGGGTATGCGTCATCTTTGCAAGACGTCACGTTGTCCTTTAGCTGTAGTGTCCTTCTCGATGTCGGACAATGGAGGATTCTTGATTGATGACGTCGACGACGATGATGAAGATGATAATGAAGATGATGATGAAGATGATGAAGATGATGAAGATGATGAAGATAATGATGATGATGATGATGATGATGATGATGATGATGATGATGATGATGATGATGATGATGATGATGATGATGATGATGATGATGATGATGATGATGATGATGATGATGATGATGATGCTGCTGCTGCTGCTGTTGATGATGATGATGATGATAGTGATGGTGATGACGATGGTGGTGATGGTGATGGTGATGGTTGTGATGGTGGCGGCGGCGGTGGCTGTGGTGGTGGTGGTGCTGGTGGTGGTGACGATGATGGTAATGATGATGGTGAAGGTGATGATGATGAAGATGATGATGATGATGATGATGAAGATAATGATGATGATGATGATGATGATGATGATGATGATGATGATGATGATGATGATGATGATGATGATGATGATGATGATGATGATGATGATGATGATGATGATGATGATGATGATGATGATGATGATAATTTTTGGATTTTTACGGTCTATCAGCCTCCGATGGCTCTGTAAGGCTATTAATCACGAAAAACCCTAGAGCAAGTCAAGCCACGAATTCCCTAGTTACTTGTCCTTTACAAATGGCGTAGAGAGTGTGGTGATCCATCAGTACCCCCCACCCATAGGGTGTAGGATGCTTGAACATTCGCACCATATTTGTGGTCGGAAAATTGTGAGCAGATCCTACTGTCGAGACAGAGGTATTCTTTTCTTACTCCTTTTCAGCTCATCGGCTGTCTCAACTGACTGGAAATGTGAGTTATTTACAAACTCAGCAGACACAGGATTATTCTTAGTTATAGAAATAACTCTATGGTTGCAAAACCTGGACGCCCTACCGCACACGCATCAAACATTTGGAGGAGTTCCACCTCCGCTCCCTACGGTCAATCATGAGGATACGGTGACAGGATCGCATCTCACATCAAGAGATCCTTCACCGTCCCAGTCTACAAGTGTCGAGGTCAAGATTCTCCAGACCCAGCTCTGGTGGACTGGACACGTCATACGTGTGGACAAGACCAGGATCCCGAGACAACTGTTCTCTGGAGAACTCGCCCTGGGTAACCGCAACCATGGACGGCCAAGAAAGAGATTCAAACTACCTCAAGACAAACTTCAAGTGGACGGACCTCCATCCCCGATTGCTTGAAACTGCAGCCTCCGACCGGAGTGCCTGGTACGCCCAAACGAAGGCGGCCGTAACCAAATTTGAAGCAGATTGCTGCCATGGCCTTGCTGCTGGAAGAGGGCGACGTCACAGAGCCGCCTCTACCTCTACGAAGCGCCGATCGTGTCATTTACTGCCGCGCGGAACTCACGGGCGGAGTTGAATAACTCCTGCCGGAGGTAGATCGCTGATTGGTCAGAATGGTAACTATGGTTACTCTGCGCACGGCCGGTCGGAGAGAAATTGCCGGCGCCAGTTAATCAAAATGATGAATTGGGAAACCCACGGATCTATATTCGATGTAGTTCTAGTAATCGCTGCTTGATACAAGTTAAATTGATTACAAAATGCCATGCAAAATGGTATTCAAGTTTTGCAGCAAAAGAAATATGAAGTGCCATTAAAAAATATAAACAACAGCTGTTTACTCCCTGAATAATGATCCGTAAAATTTTCCGTTCCAAGATTTTAGGAAACGCCGTCAGGAGAAGTATGCAAATTAGCTCTCGTTTGAGGGTGGAGCTGACCAAAGTAGACCAATCGGAGGGCGAGGAATGGAAACTCCGCGCGGAGATTTTCGGCCAAACGTTCTGGGCTGTTTGACACGATCGGCGCTTCGTACTACCTCTGCCCCATGCCCTGACGTCTGGCGCTCCTTGCCCCACCTGCGGTCGCTTGTGCGTATCGGATTGTTGACACCGAATCCACGTGCGCATTCATCAAAGATGACAGCACGCAGTCTTCCTCGACCCCCGAGAGACCACCAAGAATGTTCTCATAGTTGTAACAAGTTTCAACAGAACAATTGCGATGCAATATCTAAGAGAGGTTTATGTTGCACTGCCATGACATGTAGTCATGTGTAATTCGCTTTGTTGCAAGAGGAACATAGTTATTTACTACGAAATAAAGATCCACGTGAAATATTTAACCGAAAATGTCTGAATGTGAGGTGAAGGTACACACTACACACACGACCGACAAACTGTGTAGCACCACAAAAACAAAGCATCGTCGTTTATTTCCCAGCTCCTATACTTTCAGTTTTGAGCATGAGCGCATCTTCATATTAATGTGCTGAGCAAATATTGCAACAACAACAACAGCAACAACAAAGACACACAGGCATAAACACACACGCACGCACGCACACACACACACACACACACACACACACACACACACTCACACAACCTCACACATTTACAAGCACTTGCACGCCTAGGCTCGGAAAAGCACACACACATGCACAGGACTTGTACAAGTACACGCAGATACGTACGCACACTCACGCGCGTGCTCGCACGCACGCACGCACACACGCACGCACGCACGCACGCAAAAACGTACAGGCATTCACAAAAACACACTTTCCATTAACACAAAACATCACCTCCATAAGACTAGCTCCATGCAAGCCTCTAACCCCTTCACCACAACACGCCCTTCTCACCACGACACGCCCTTCTCACCACCTTCACACCACTTCTTGCATCCTGCACACAAAACAGCCTCCCAGACAGACATCGTCCCAGACAATACGGACGACACTGCCCAGACATTCCCTCTGAATTCCGCGACAGGGAGGCAAACAACGTATCTTTAACTACCCCTCCCTGGCTCTCGCTCCCAATAACGGAGTGCGGTCTGCCCGTATTATCACGCCTAAGGCACCGTCTTTGGCAGACCTGGCACTCCATGAGGAGCGGAGCTCTGGTGGAAAAGTTCCCATCGATCTGAGAATGCCATCCCCACCAGAGGGCGGTACTGCTCCTCTCGATGCGAGGCGCGGAGCGGGTCTGCATGTGGGCCTGGAAATTTAATGAACTGCTTGTGCAAGGCAGGTAGCATGAGGCAGAATCGAAGAGTCGTCAAAACATTTGCGGAGCTGCAGTGTTTCCTCTTATGTTCTTATTCGGTGGAAGAGGCGGTGCTCAAAATCGGCAGTGTTACCTCGCGCCCAGCAGTAATTGAATGACCTCTGCGGACTTTTCTTTCTACT
>JAWQFJ010028561.1:97500-105000 GCA_034096865.1 Theodoxus fluviatilis
GTATGCGGCATGAGTCAGCATTGGCACAGTGCGGTGTCATTAAGCCCAGTATGCGGCGTGAGTGAGCATCGGCACAGTGCGGTGTCATTAAGCCTAGTATGCGGCGTGAGTCAGCATTGGCACAGTGCGGTGTCATTAAGCCTAGTATGCGGCATGAGTCAGCATTGGCACAGTGCGGTGTCATTAAGCCTAGTATGCGGCGTGAGTCACCATTGGCACAGTGCGGTGTCATTAAGCCTAGTGTGCTGCATGAGTCAGCATTGGCACAGTGCGGTGTCATTAAGCCTAGTGTGCGGCATGAGTCAGCATTGGCACAGTGCGGTGTCATTAAGCCTAGTGTGCGGCATGAGTCAGCATTGGCACAGTGCGGTGTCATTAAGCCTAGTGTGCTGCATGAGTCAGCATTGGCACAGTGCGGTGTCATTAAGCCTAGTGTGCGGCGTGAGTCAGCATTGGCACAGTGCGGTGTCATTAAGCCTAGTGTGCGGCGTGAGTCAGCATTGGCACAGTGCGGTGTCATTAAGCCTAGTGTGCGGCGTGAGTCAGCATTGGCACAGTGCGGTGTCATTAAGCCTAGTATGCGGCATGAGTCAGCATTGGCACAGTGCGGCGTCATTAAGCCTAGTGTGCTGCATGAGTCAGCATTGGCACAGTGCGGTGTCATTAAGCCTAGTGTGCGGCGTGAGTCAGCATTGGCACAGTGCGGTGTCATTAAGCCCAGTGTGCGTCATGAGTCAGCATTGGCACAGTGCGGTGTCATTAAGCCTAGTGTGCTGCATGAGTCAGCATTGGCACAGTGCGGTGTCATTAAGCCTAGTGTGCGGCGTGAGTCAGCATTGGCACAGTGCGGTGTCATTAAGCCTAGTGTGCGGCGTGAGTCAGCATTGGCACAGTGCGGTGTCATTAAGCCTAGCGTGCGGCGTGAGTCAGCATTGGCACAGTGCGGTGTCATGAAGCCTAGTGTGCGGCATGAGTCAGCATTGGCACAGTGCGGTGTCATTAAGCCTAGTGTGCGGCATGAGTCACCATTGGCACAGTGCGGTGTCATTAAGCCTAGTGTGCGGCATGAGTCAGCATTGGCACAGTGCGGTGTCATTAAGCCTAGTGTGCGGCATGAGTCACCATTGGCACAGTGCGGTGTCATTAAGCCTAGTGTGCGGCGTGAGTCAGCATTGGCACAGTGCGGTGTCATTAAGCCTAGTGTGCGGCATGAGTCAGCATTGGCACAGTGCGGTGTCATTAAGCCTAGTGTGCGGCGTGAGTCAGCATTGGCACAGTGCGGTGTCATTAAGCCTAGTGTGCGGCATGAGTCAGGATTGGCACAGTGCGGTGTCATTAAGCCTAGTGTGCGGCATGAGTCACCATTGGCACAGTGCGGTGTCATTAAGCCTAGTGTGCGGCATGAGTCAGCATTGGCACAGTGCGATGTCATTAAGCCTAGTGTGCGTCATGGGTCAGCATTGGCACAGTGTGGTGTCATTAAGCCCAGTGTGCGGCATGAGTCAGCATTGGCACAGTGCGATGTCATTAAGCCTAGTGTGCGGCATGAGTCAGCATTGGCACAGTGCGATGTCATTAAGCCTAGTGTGCGGCATGAGTCACCATTGGCACAGTGCGGTGTCATTAAGCCTAGTGTGCGGCATGAGTCAGCATTGGCACAGTGCGATGTCATTAAGCCTAGTGTGCGGCATGAGTCAGCATTGGCACAGTGCGGTGTCATTAAGCCTAGTGTGCGGCATGAGTCACCATTGGCACAGTGCGGTGTCATTAAGCCTAGTGTGCGGCATGAGTCAGCATTGGCACAGTGCGATGTCATTAAGCCTAGTGTGCGTCATGGGTCAGCATTGGCACAGTGTGGTGTCATTAAGCCTAGTGTGCGGCATGAGTCAGCATTGGCACAGTGTGGTGTCATTAAGCCTAGTGTGCGGCGTGAGTCAGCATTGGCACAGTGCGGTGTCATTAAGCCCAGTATGCGGCATGAGTCAGCATTAGCACAGTGCGGTGTCATTAAGCCTAGTATGCGGCATGAGTCAGCATTGGCACAGTGCGGTGTCATTAAGCCTAGTGTGCGTCATGGGTCAGCATTGGCACAGTGCGGCGTCATTAAGCCTAGTGTGCGTCATGGGTCAGCATTGGCACAGTGCGGTGTCATTAAGCCTAGTATGCTGCATGAGTCAGCATTGGCACAGTGCGGTGTCATTAAGCCTAGTATGCGGCGTGAGTCAGCATCGGGTTGGAATCCTCCCCAGGAAGTGGAGTTGGTGCTGGTGCCTGTGTGCGATTTATCTGTCTGTTGCCGCATTTGTTGTCAGGTGCCAGTGAAGGATTGATCAAGCGGCCCAGTGATCAGGGGGTAAAGTGTAAAGCGGTTTGAGACACAGATGAGGGCGATAGGTTGCTATAAAACCCCACATCTTTACGTTTACTTGTACCTTTTACATCATATATCTGTCTGTAATCTCGAATGAATCGAGTTAAAAAGTCTTCGAAATTTAATAAATGTACACTCTACATACATTTCACATTTATTACTGTCATTTTTGTCGTAATGTGTGCCACACACAGAGCTGCTCAATGTTCTTGTTTTTGTTGATGTTGTTGTTGTTGTTGCTGTTATGTCACATTGCAAAGATCCGTTGTTAAACTCTTCAAATTGCTTTGTTTTCTCTGTGATTTACAATGTGATTATGCTCATCCTTAAATTCTGAGTTTTGAACAAGAAATACAGTCCCATTGACTACATTCTTTGCACATTGAAAAACAAATCCGGAAGCACACGAAGGGCAAACGTCGAAAGCAATGTGAGAATAATTCATGGAGAAGTTTTGAGGGAACCGAAGTCTTGAAGACGCACTTTTAGATAAAGTTCTAATTGCAGGACACACTAAAAAACAAACATCCGGGCGCCCTAGGAGCGATTCGAGGCAGGCTGGGTGAGTATTTACAGTAGTGAGACAACCTTTCTGCGACCTCCCGTACGCTAGAGAGCTCCAAATGCCTGTAATTCACGGTGAAGCATGAGAGTTTAAAAAAAAACTAAACAGGAGAACGGTTACGTTAATAAATAGATGACGATTTCGACGTAAAATGTTTGAAATCGTACTACTCGGAACAAATTTGGTAGCAGTGATTCCAAGGAAAACTTCACGACAGCGAAACTGGAAGGAAAGGAAGCTTTAGCATGGTTGTATTTATGGACGAGGCGAATAGATAAATGTGCAATGGTTCAGTGCTGTAACTTATTCTTGTAACTATAATCTGGCAATTATTTGCGATAGACGACAGAATCTCGCAAAAATAGAGCATTTACCATTTGGAGAAACTATGTGGCGGTTCCCGGATGGACATATAAGTACGATGTGACGCTCAAAGGAAACCTTGTGCAGTATTCATGGAACACTGGGTGTCTGGCGTTTCTTTCTGTTTCGCCTCGACAGTAAATTAAGACAAGCATGATGCCATTGCAATATGCCGTATCAGAAATGACCAAAAACAATTGAAATACATACATTCGGAATTCTGCTACTCTACTATCTCTCATCACGCTGTATAGCGATCTTTGCATGCATTATCGTGAGGATCATGATCGTGATCATAATTAACATCATCACCATCACCACCACCATCACCACCACCACCACCATCATCACCATCACCGCCACCACCACCACCACCACCACCATCACTACCACCGCCACCGCCACCGCCATCACCATCACCATCACCACATCATCATCTTCTTCTTCTTCTTCTTCTTCTTCTTCTTCTTCTTCTTCTTCTTCTTCTTCTTCTTCTTCTTCTTCTTCTTCTTCTTCTTCTTCTTCTTCTTCTTCCTCCTCCTCCTCCTCCTCCTCCTCCTCCTCCTCCTCCTCCTCCTCCTCCTCCTCCTCCTCCTCCTGCTTTCTCCTCCTCCTCCTCCTCCTCCTCCTCCTCCTCCTCCTCCTCCTCCTCCTCCTCCTCCTCCTCCTCCTCCTCCTCCTCCTCCTCCTCCTCCTTTCTCCTCCTCCTCCTCCTTCTCCTCCTCCTCCTCCTCCTCCTCCTCCTCCTCCTCCTCCTCCTCCTCCTCCTCCTCCTCCTCCTCCTCCTCCTCCTCCTCCTCCTTCTCCTCTTTCAACAGGAACAGCAGCAGCAGCAGCAGCTAGAGCATTAGCATCGATAACACAGCAGCAGCAGCATCACTGTCGTCGTCATCTTAATCGTTGCCGTCATCATCATTGCCTGTCTCTCTCGATCATGGCAAGGCACATTTCAGAAGGCTCTCTCCCTCATTAGAGAGGGTGAGAAAATCGGGGTCACCTCTCTTGGCGTTGCTATACCCACTCTGATGACGAGCGAGACACCGATTACTGACAACTTACACTGAGTCACACCTACGCAAACACACTGGGGGCCATTGCACACAATGAGATGAGCGGTGATCGCCCGAAAACAACACTAACGGGTCCCCATATCCCCTGTGAGGTCACCAACTAATTCGTCACTTGTTTGCCGCGAGAAAACACGTGCACGTTATAAATAGCTGCCGCTCGGCGGCGACACCGGCTGCTGCCGCTAGAGGGCAGCACAGCAGCGCTACCGCCCTCTCCTGGTGGGCGAGGGACATGTTGACCGAGGGTGGTGTCCCCTTGCAGGAACTCTCCAGTCTGCACACCAGAGTCCATAATGGAAACTATTGAAGGCGGGAGGGCAGGCAAACTCAGAAGTGTGTCAGGAGGGTGGGAGTGGTGGAGGAGGAGGGAGAGGAGGGGGAAGGTGGGAGGGATACAGACGGGGAAAAGAGGGGTAAGTGAACGAAAGGTGAGAAGGGGGGAGAGGTGGGAGCGTATACCAGAGGAAAAATAGACCGGGATCTCTACTGCACCAGGAGGCTGGATGAGGAGGAAGAAAAGGGCGGCTTTGTGATCTGTGTGTAGCTTTCGCTGTTGAAAAGAGTGTGTGAGATCTGAGAGAGTCTACACAACCCTTTCTAAGGCCGCGCAAGACACACAGCCGTGGAAGAAAAGAGCTGTTGGTTTTTTAAGGGGCGAGGGCGTTGGAGTAGGTGTAGCCAGTTGGTTCCTCTGACCTCTCCCGTCTCCATTGAAGCCCATGCTAATCCACGCCTGAGGTTTCTGCTCTTCGCTGACGTTTAGTGTTCTTGGTGATGCAGAGTTAGCTCGGGTCATATCAAAGTAGACATCATTGTGTGCCTCGAAGTGATAAGTTCTTAATTGTCACAAGACTGAGTCACTTTGTCATTTACGATGCTGTTATTTCCAACATTGACGATACGGTTTGATTTGTTCCCCTGATGACTGATGATTTTCATTACTGCCATAAATTCTACACACTGAGTTCCATTTTTTCATCTCATGTGTTGTTGTAGTACATCGATGAACAAGATCTAATTTCCCATTTGAGTGAAAAATATTTATTGACTGAATAAACTATTGTTGCTTGCACTGTTTAAGACTGTGTGCACTCCAGGAAACCTCCACACAACAAACCTTACAGAATTATTCACTTGAAGCTCACATTATTCTCCAAAACCCCACAGCGTTGCACCAACGACATTGTTCTCTGTGAACCTTTCAGCGGCACTGCAGCCATCAAGCTAGCTGTTTCGTGCCCAGGTAACGGGAACCAGATTAATTTCCACGACCACAAAGGGACAGAACTCCAAGCAGACGTCACGTGTCACGTGGGCGACCGGCTGCAAAGAACGTGCAGGCACGCGGTTGCACGTGCAATAGATGGGGGTGGGGAGGTTCGGGAGTGGTGGATGGGGGTAGGGGGTGAGAGGGGAAGCGGGGGAGGGGGAAGAAGGGGAGGTGGAGACGGATACAGAGGAACGGAAGTAGAGGAAAGAGGCTAATAGCAAGGTGTTCTGCACATTTGATGTTTGAAAATCGCCATTACAGAGTACGCAGCACGCTCGCCCTGAAAGTGAGGACAGACTCTGTGTGTTTTCATGTCAGCCGTGGCGAATGTGTCTGGTATGGCTGCTGTGTGGGAATATATGGAGAAAGCTTTTCTACTTTCTCTCTCTCTCTCTCTCTCTCTCTCTCTCTCTCTCTCTCTCTCTCTCTCTCTCTCTCTCATTGTGTGTGCCTTTGTTCCTCTGTATTTCTCTCTTTGAGTGACTGTCTCTATAGT
Source organism: Theodoxus fluviatilis (assembly GCA_034096865.1). Lineage (NCBI taxonomy): Eukaryota > Metazoa > Mollusca > Gastropoda > Cycloneritida > Neritidae > Theodoxus > Theodoxus fluviatilis. The sequence continues at coordinate 103,636 of JAWQFJ010028561.1, forward strand.
ATGTCTGTGTCTGCATGTGCGCGTGCGCGCGCATGTGTGCGTGCGTGTGTGCGTGCGTGCGTGCGTGTGTGCGTGAGTGGGTGCGTGCATGCATACGTGTGTGTGCGTGCGTGCATGCGTGCGTATGTGTGGGTGCGTACTTGCGTGTGTGTGTGTGTGTGTGTGTGTGTGTGTGTGTGTGTGTGTGTGTGTGTGTGTGTGTGTGTGTGTGTGCGGGAGTGTTATTTCTATGTGTGTCTGTATGTTCGTGTGTCTGTCTGTCCATCCGTCTGTCCATCCGTCCGTCCGTCCGTCCGTCCGTCCGTCCGTCCGTTCGTCCGTCCGTCCGTCCGTCCGTCCGTCCGTCCGTCCGTCCGTCCGTCCGTCCGTCCGTCCGTCAGTCAGTCAGTCCGTCCGTCTGTCTGTCTGTCTGTCTGTCTGTCTGTCTGTCTGTCTGTCTGTCTGTCTGTCTGTCTGTCTGTCTGTCTGTCTGCCTGTGTTTATCTGTCCATCTGTCTGTCTGTCTGTCTTTCTGTCTGTCTGTCTGTCTGTCTGTGTTTATCTGTCCATCTGTCTGTCTGTCTGCGTCTCTCTCTCTCTCTCTCTCTCTCTCTCTCTCTCTCTCTCTGACTTATATACGCATTCTGCACCTAATATGCACATTACTGCACGCTCATGTAAAACTCACGTATCGCTGTCATCACGTTTGGAAGCAATCCAAGAAGCATTGTTTAGATTTCTGGAAGGAATATCACTTTTGTAGTTCTTGCAACAATGTATCTGTCTAGTAAAGAAGGGTCTCTTGGTGTTGGATATTTCCACACTTACAGAAATATTTCTATCTCCAAATTCCTTGAATTCCTCTCTAGTCAAATGCCTTCAGGCCTGTTTTAAGTAAGCTACGCTTACACCTCCTTTGCGACGCAGTGGCAGTCTTATCCAACCAATCAGGACGCAGATCTAGATCGAAGCAGCGTTCTGATTGGTTAGATAAGATCACTACTATGGAGAGAAGGCGAAGCGTTGCTCAGTCAAAACACGCCTTTATGCTAATAGAACAACGACAAGAGAGAAAGTTTCTTCTGTTTTCTCTCCCCTTATAGGCTGGGGGTCAATTCAGACCCAGCTCATCTCCGTACGCGATTCGTAAACGGAAAAAATCGAGACTTTATTTCTTCTGACTCCGACCAGCTCCATTGATTTTCGTTATCAATGGGTTTACGTAGCCTTCAACTGAGTGACCGGCTTTAAAACTTCATTCATTCATTCATTCATGACTACAGGTGGGTCTTTTGGCAACGGATACTTCCACACGTGTACTAATATTTTTTTTATCTCAAAATTGTTGGAATTCTTCTCGAGTCAAATGCCTCACGCTGATTGGAC
>JAWQFJ010028561.1:110000-117500 GCA_034096865.1 Theodoxus fluviatilis
AGAGAGAGAGAGAGAGAGAGAGGGAGGGAGAGAGAGAGAGAAAGAGACAAACAGACAGACAGACAGACAGACAGACAGACAGACAGACAGACAGACAGACAGACAGACAGACAGACAGACAGACAGACAGACAGATAGACAGACAGACAGACAGAGACAGACAGACAGAGACAGACAGACAGGCGGGAGGGGGAGATGGGGGGAGTTAGCCTACGAGCAATTGATTTATTTTACAGTTCAAAGCTGAGGTTAATTTAGTTATTGTTTACTGAAACCATTTAGCTTTTGAGACACGCATTCTGATGCTTTTTTAGTGTGTTACCCTCAGTGCATGTTCAATGCAGTTTTTGGCCTTGCTGCTCTAAGACTCTGTCCCTGACATGCACATTTGCTCAGATATACCAAGTAGAGAAGCGAGATGCAAAAAAGCACCTGCTTTGATATTTACTATGGAGATTAAGAGGGAAATAAGCTACAGTGATCAGACTGGTGACCACAGATCTGTCCATGCATGCTCCCTGAAGCATAGCGACGCATTCTGTGCAGTGTGCCCACCTCACAAGTATGCTACATTGTGGGGTATGCCACGCCCCTTGAAAAGTACAGGACGTTACTTTACGGGCGCAAACAATGAGATGGGATGACAGCAAGATACTGTCACTCTTTCCCTGGCTGCTGCAGGATGCATGTGCAGTGAGTGGTGCATGCAAGACACAGGCATGTTGCAGAGCTACTTGAATGCACGCCTCAGTGACTCAGATGCGTGTGCAGGATGCTCGAGATGGCGTACGAGCGAGCCTACAACATGCCGAGTGGAGAAAATATTGACAAATCTATTGATTGTCCCCAGTTTATGTACACAGGCACCATGTGTCCCCGATTGTAACGCTTCGCTGCTCGCATGACATGTGCAAAGAAGATTGGTGCATTTGCAACTTGCTTTAGGTACACGGTTTTTTTTTAAGGAAAAAGCGTGACTGTGCAAACAAGCTTTAGAACTTGAAAGCCCAAGAACTTGTCCGTTTTCTTAACAATGCAATGATGACTGCTGTATTGCATCTGTTGGAGAATTTTGTCGTGCACATACGACTTGCATTTCAGCATGTACATATGCAGCAGAGACATATTACATGATACGAAGATGCAGACAAACCAACTTGCACACAAGCACGAATAACGCACTTGTAACTGATCGACTTTTGTGCGATCCAGCACAGGGCTGGAGCAATTATTATTCGAAACCAAAGACCCATATTACTCAAGATGTAAGGCTCTCTTTGCCTGGTTCTACTAAACAGATTCAATGTGCGCTCTATCTATACATGAATTTAGTTACAGACGCAAAACTAGTCGCCAACATTACAGCAGAGTCTTCCAGTCATATAATGTGTCATGGCGGACTGCTTCTGCGCAGTGTGCATTTCAAACTGCAAAACCTGTTGCACGGGGACTTCATCTCGCTATCGATGGTGGCGCTCAAGATTCACGTGGGCGGACTACAACAGAACCGGGTTTCGGCCCTTTGCAAACAACGCGTCGCCCTGTAGTGTTTGATGAATGGCCAGATCGGGGGCTCTTATCTACCGCTATGGAAAGCGCAAACTCTGCGCCTCTTAAGCAGCGCTTGTAAATCAATGGTCATATTCATATAAAAGCTGGCTGTGTCCTCAATCTGTCGAGCCGACTCAACGACGTGCACTCTTATCATGGTTATAAAAGGGCGCTCCTTTTTACCAACGAACGTGTGAAAGTTTGCTAATATAGCAGTTTGGTGTTTAGTGTTGCGGTATAAATGAAATGGCCTGTAAGAAAGGTGCCGTAAAAACTGCAAGTCTGTCTAAGATGCAGGTTCAAAGTGGTACTCTGAATGACATGGAACAATACATTACTTGAGAACAGCGAGTTTTCTTTTGTGAAGAGAGTGTCATGGCGTTTAAGAAAATCCAACAACAGCAATGTCATCACATACATGTATATCTTATAATGTGAGTGACACTAACTCGCAACAAAGCTTTGAAGTCTCTTCAATTTAACACATGTCAGAGGTAGGGCACTCAAGTAAATGATGTGTTAGCACCAAAAGCAAGACAGGAGAACGTGCTGTTTGCTTTTCTTGACTATACTCGCAACAAGGTTGTTTCTTGACCGCTGCGGATGTTATCAGTTTACTTCGCCTGAGGAAATGCATTGATATCCCCATCTCTTTCTTTACGAGATAACGTCGTGGAGGTTTTAATCGAAACAAGAAGCGATGCAACACCTTGGAATACTATGCTTTTTCTGCACTTTGTTCTACTTCCAGTGAACAAAACATGATCCAGACGCTGTGAAACTCCATCAGCGGTGAAAAAGAACCACATTCCCATGAGTGTGGTCCGTTTCGGAATGTCCGTTCAGTTGAAAACGTTAGCGGCGCGCCTGCCTATTTAGTCTCGCGCCCCCGCTGCGCTCAGTGCATTCTCGAGTAAGGGTTACTGTCCTCGCTGGAACACGCGGAGAATCCTACAAAGATCTGTCCCACTGTGCAGGCGGATAGGACTGGCCTGGACACGTGACCCCATTTCTCCATGCAGCGCGGATTTCAATGAAAGTGCGCGCCTAGAATGCCGTCTGGCTCCATTCCCAGTCTAGACACACACACAAAGCACCCCCACCTAATGCTAGTGTGCACACAGACAGTGGCGTTCACAAAGGAAGCTGTTTGCTCGGCATAAAGGCGTAGATGCAGGGCGCGGAAAGCGAAAAACTGAACAAGACGACCTCCTGTGTCCTGCTGTGATGAGCGTTGACATGAATGTCAAGACGGCCGGCCTCATCCCCCGCTTCTTCTTAGCCGGTCGTACCAGAGTAAACACGACTGGTATGCTGCTGGTCGCGAGTGATTGATTTCAGTCAACAAAGATCCACTGAAGAATATTTCGCACTTGTCTGAACAGTGCAAAGGGGCTTGATTTTGTCTCATGCGTGTAATGTTCACGTGATCTCCGACGAGAAAAAATGGAGCCAAGAGGCATCAGTATCGGCAGTCTTAGAAATGAACGGGCGGTAAGAGTGGTAGTTATGATGATGATGCTGATGATGATGATGATGATGGTGATGATGATGATGATGATGATGATGATGATGATGATGATGATGATGATGATGATGATGATGATGATGATGATGATGATGATATAAAAGTAATACTTGTTATCAGCGGCAGGAGAACCAACAGAGTAAGTGGAAAGAGTTGGCAGAAATAAAACTTACAGCAGCAGCAGAGGCCACAGCAGGAGTAACAGCAGCAGCAGCAGCAGCAGTAGCAGTAACAGTTGCAATGGCAGTAGCAGTAACAGTTGCAATGGCAGCAGTAACAGTTGCAATGGCGGCAGTAACAGTTGCAATGGCTACAGTAACAGTTGCAATGGCAGTAGCAGTAACAGTCACAATGGCAGCAGCAACAGTTGCAATGGCAGCAGCAACAGTTGCAATGGCAGTAGTAACAGTTGCAATGGCAGTAGCAGTAACAGTCACAATGGCAGCAGCAACAGTTGCAATGGCAGCAGCAACAGTTGCAATGGCAGCAGCAACAGTTGCAATGGCAGTAGCAGCAACAGTTGCAATGGCAGCAGTAACAGTTGCAATGGCAGTAGCAGTAACAGTTGCAACGGCAGTAGCAGTAACAGTTACAATGGCAACAGTAACAGTTGCAATGGCAGCAGTAACAGTTGCAATGGCGGCAGTAACAGTTGCAATGGCGGCAGTAACAGTCACAATGGCAGTAGCAGTAAACGTCACAATGGCAGCAGTAACAGTCACAATGGCAGCAGTAACAGTTGCAATGGCAGCAGTAACAGTTGCAATGGCAGCTGTAACAGTTGCAATGGCAGCAGTAACAGTTGCAATGGCAGTAGCAGTAAGAGTTGCAATGGCAGTAGCAGTAACAGTTGCAATGGCAGTAGCAGTAACAGTTGCAATGGCAGTAGCAGTAAACGTCACAATGGCAGCAGTAACAGTCACAATGGCAGTAGCAGCAACAGTTGCAATGGCAGCAGTAACAGTTGCAATGGCAGTAGTAACAGTTGCAATGGCAGCAGTAACAGTTGCAATGGCAGCAGTAACAGTTGCAATGGCAGCAGTAACAGTTGCGATGGCGGCAGCAACAGTTGCAATGGCGGCAGCAACAGTTGCAATGGCAGCAGTAACAGTTGCAATGGCAGCAGTAACAGTTGCAATGGCGGCAGCAACAGTTGCAATGGCAGCAGTAACAGTTGCAATGGCGGCAGCAACAGTTGCAATGGCAGCAGTAACAGTCACAATGGCAGCAGCAACAGTTGCAATGGCAGCAGTAAGAGTTGCAATGGCAGCAGTAACAGTCACAATGGCAGCAGTAACAGTCACAATGGCAGTAGCAGTAACAGTCGCAATGGCAGTAGCAGTAACAGTTGCAATGGCAGGAGCAGTAACAGTTGCAATGGCAGTAGTAACAGTTGCAATGGCGGCAGTAACAGTCACATTGGCAGTAGCAGTAACAGTTGCAATGGCAGTAGCAGTAACAGTTGCAATGGCAGTAGCAGTAAACGTCACAATGGCAGCAGTAACAGTCACAATGGCAGCAGCAACAGTTGCAATGGCAGCAGTAACAGTTGCAATGGCAGTAGCAGTAACAGTTGCAACGGCAGTAGCAATAACAGATGCAATAGCGGCAGCAGCAGTAACAGTCGCAATGGCAGTAGCAGTAACAGTCGCAATGACAGTAGCAGTAACAGTTGCAATGGCAGTAGCAGTAACAGCCACAATGGCAGCAGTAACCGTTGCAATGGCAGTAGCAGTAACATTTGCAACGGCAGTAGCAGTAACAGATGCAATAGCGGCAGCAGCAGTAACAGTTACAATGGCAGCAGTAACAGTTGCAATAGCGACAGTAGCAGTAACAGTTGCAATGGCAGTAGCAGTAACAGTTGCAATGGCAGTAGCAGTAGCAGTTACAATATCAGCAGTAACAGTTACAATAGCAGCAGTAACAGTTACAATGGCAATAGCAGCAACAGTTGCAATGGCAGCAGTAACAGTCGCAATGGCAGGAGCAGTAACAGTTGCAACGGCAGTAGCAGTAACAGTTGCAATGGCGGCAGTAACAGTTGCAATGGCAGTAGCAGTAACAGTTGCAATGGCAGTAGCAGTAACAGTTGCAACGGCAGTAGCAGTAACAGTTACAATGGCAACAGTAACAGTTACAATGGCAGCAGTAACAGTTGCAATAGCGGCAGTAACAGTTGCAATGGCAGTAGCAGCAGAGGCAGAATGTTTGCAGCATAAGAGACAGCACAAAGCAGGATGGAGATGCGGTATTGTTACTGTGGCTGCAGAGGCAGGTTTCCCAGGCAATAATGTGGGAATCAAAAGGAATCGGAGATGCATTTCCAGTTGGTTTTTTAAGTGATGGCTGTAATCACACGCAACTTTTAATCAGTCAGTTCTTTGTAACAAGTCTGTTTCCAAAAGCAGGTAATGTCTGCTTTTTCGTATCAGTTTTGATATTGACCTCTGTATGATTACAGTGGTCAAACTAACAAACAAACAAACAAACAAACCTGAAACGCCTTTTGGATTGCCCTTGCTAGCCTATCATAGTTCTAGGAAACACGCCTTTTGGAATGCCCTTGCTAGCCTATCATAGTCCTAGGAAACACGCCTTTTGGATTGCCCTTGCTAGCCTATCATAGTCCTAGGAAACACGCCTTTTGGATTGCCCTTGCTAGCCTATCAATCGTAGTCCTAGGAAACACGCCTTTTGGATTGCCCTTGCTAGCCTATCATAGTCCTAGGAAACACGCCTTTTGGAATGCCCTTGCTAGCCTATCATAGTCCTAGGAAACACGCCTTTTGGATTGCCCTTGCTAGCCTATCATAGTCCTAGGAAACACGCCTTTTGGATTGCCCTTGCTAGCCTATCATTCGTGCTCAGTTCAAGTGAGAGAGAAAACCACAAGGATATGGAGCGCATCAACAACGAGGGAGGCGAGTCCTTTCACTTGGCCACACACACGGTGTATCAGCAGAGAGAGACAGGAACAATCCCTGGTGAAGGGCGGGAAACGATTGTCAAAATTAATGTATAACTAAAGCCGTGATTCCCAGGCCAGCCTGAACCTTTTGTATCTTTCCCTGGTACTTGTCAATCAGGACATACAGCAATAAAATGCTTATTATGAAAACAATGCTTCATGGGGCGGAGAAATACGTTTTACTTCCTCTCACTAAATAGCGACAGCTCTGGCGAGAGTTAAAGTTTTCTCTGGCTTGTTCCGAGAGTAATTGATTTTACATCACAGCATACATATGAAAGTATCAATGTTACAACGTACTGATTGATTTGGCATGCCCAGCACTATCCTGAGACCTGCAAACTTTTTGGGGGGTCTCCCTTTTACCTGTCCCTGGTCTCAAGTTTTAAAAGTTTTGTGTTTCACGTTATGTTGAAGCAGGCATGCAAGAAACACTTTGTTTAGACAAAATGTGGAGCTTGAAACTTGTAAACATCCCCGGTAAGAATTTTGTAGTGACAACAGCGCATTCAGGGTGTTTACCAAATTTCTCGCTTCACAGCTCCTCTGTGCACGAAAAGTTTGCACGTGTGCTAAAAACACACTACGTAACATGAAACTCTTTACAATTTGAGGGCAGAGTCGGGTAACTGGGAGAGGATTACGACAGGTCAGATATCATCAGGAAATTCCTGACAAGCCCTACAGTGTGGGACGGAGACTATAGCTTTTGTCTAATCCTCGAGTAGGCGTGATGTTTGTTTGCCCTGGTTGCACCCAAAGTATGCAGTCTCACAACTGCCTGGCCTGCATGTCCGGGGCACTCCGTCTCCCACCAGGCCCAGGTTCACCTTTCCGAATCCGCCATGACAGATACGTCTCTTCGTGTGCGGAAGATTTTGTTCCTCCTGAGTATTGCTCTAGATTTATCAATAATCTGACACAGTTTCATTGTCAGTGATTTTTGTCTTTGAGAGAAACTGTCTTGGGGGGGGGGGGGGGGGGCGGGGGGGCGGGGGGCGTGTGCGTGCGTGCGTGTGTGTGTGTGTGTGCGTGCGAGCGTGCGCGTGCATGCGTGCGTGTGATGGTGCGCATGCGCGCGCACGTGTGTATGTGGTTTGGCAACAAGATCATCGAGCTTAAGTCTTGGCATGGTATGTCAATCCATAGTAACTGACATCTTCACCTTGCTTAATGTAACATATAATGTTCCAGGTAATTCAAGGTGGCATGGAGAGGTTGCGACCCTATGTTGCACAGTGTCAGAAGTTCTGGAAAACATTGCCACACTAGTGAATGCGTCAGCGACAGTCCACAACCAGCGGGTTTAAAGGTGGCAGTGTGTCCTACTAGCTCTGCAGATTTCTCCCTGCCCTCTCCTTCCCACCCCTAATCTTCCCCACCTACACCCAAACTACACCCACTCCCCCTTCTTATCTCCCCACCTCTTTTCCCCTCCACTCTCCCTCCT
>JAWQFJ010028561.1:122500-127500 GCA_034096865.1 Theodoxus fluviatilis
TTTTTTGGGAGGAAAAGCTTCCATAATCGAGCCACACCAGTGGACTCGTCCGAGAAGATGGGTGTGAGAAAGCCGGCCAAGCAAGCGGGAAACATGAACTGGCGGGACACAACATCTGACTGACTGCGTTTTTACGAGTTTTCTCTCTTCGAATCGCCAGATTCTTGTGTCATTCTATGTGTGAATCACTGCGAATTCAGTGATAATTATTCACCAAACAAGATCGCTTGCAAGTCAGATGATGTTGCTTTCTAGCTTGTATGGCCCACCAGCTTGGCCGTCTTTCCACACCCCTTTCCTCGGACGAGTCCACTAGTATGGACCGTTTATGGAGGCTTTTCCGTTTTGGTAGTGTTTCCTTTTCCAGTCCGTCACGAAATGACAGCAACACGAACAGCCAGGGCGTTGTTACTACAAAGTCAGCGTTTTGTTACTCCCACACTGACATCGAGACGATCATGACAGATAAACTTTATTTACCTCAACTTCTCACAAAGAACATTTGAAATACGACTGAGCCTGCCTTGGATTAGTCTAGAAAAGAAGAAGAAATGTCTGTCAGCTCGAAACCTTTTTTTTCTCTCCAGTGCCAGAATGTCAGCACTCAACAACGGTCTTGTTCAGCGTGTTTTGATTGTGATGGAGTGTCGGGTTGGAGAGCGCCGGGACACAAGGGAAGGATGTAAAGACACTCAGGAGAGTTTTGTTGTGGACCAACTATTCATTGTCTGTCGACATCCATGTTTCCATTGATCTCACTCTCTGTCAGGCTATTTTTGCTTAGTGTCTCTGCATAGCATCTCTATTTGTGACTTTGGGGGTGTCTGTTTTTCTGTCTGTCTTTCTCTCTCTGACCTTATCTTTCTGTCTTTCTCTCTCTGACCTTATCTTTCTGTCTTTCACTCTTTGTCCTCCTCTGTCCTTCTTTATTGTCTCTCTTTTCTCCCCTCTCTCTCTCTCTCTCTCTCTCTCTCTCTCTCTCTCTCTCTCTCTCTTTATCTCTCCTTCCACGTGCGTGTCTCGCGTGTGCATGTGCTTGACTGCAGGCCTGCGTGCACGTGTGAGAACGCATGTATACGAGGCTGCACGTACATTTCGTGCATGCAGGTATTTCAGTCTAGGTAACCAACAAAACCAAACAGTTTCTAGTGAAACTTCGAAGGATCTGTTGTTGTTCCTCCTCAGATTTCTGAAGGAGCGTGTCCACGATTCCTTCAATAAGCAAATTTAGAGAGGAGAAAAATAGAGAGAAAGCAAGGCAGACAGAGAGACAGACACGCTCACACACAGACACACCCAATCACAGACACACAGACAGACAGACAGAAACACACACACACACACACACACACACACACACACACACAAACACACACACACAGACAACAGGCACAGAAAGAGACAGACAGACAGACAGACAGACAGACAGACAGACAGACAGACAGACAGACAGACAGACAGACAGACAGACAGACAGACAGGGGAAGAGAGAGAGGAAGAGAGAGAGGACGAGAGAGAGGAAGAGTGAGAGAGAGAGAGAGAGAGAGAGAGAGAGAGAGAGAGAGAGAGAGAGAGAGAGAGAGAGAGAGAGAGAGAGAGAGGGGAGTGGGGGGAATTACATCTCTAACCAAAAAAATATTGACACTTTTCATTCTTCTACGATGCCAAAGAGCCCTCAACTGCAGACTCAACAGCTCACCACCTTCCACACCGCCTTCTTTGTCTTCTCGACAAGAATACACCTCACAGACCAAAAAAAAATCACAAATGAGTTAACAAAGGAAGTCACTGCAGGGATGACGCCGTAACTATGGAGGCTGTGAAAGGTCATAGCTACGCCCTACCATTTTTCATTGTCCTACTCGCACTCGGCAGCAACCCGAGTCTGCTGGTCTCTGTGCAGCAGACGGACCATGCATAGGTCAGGATTGACACACAGCCACATGTCAGGGCAGAGACGCCTGTGAAATCGGCGGAAAAGCAAAGGATGGGTCGAGCTTTTCAAACAGAGAAAGAAATTTGGCAGTGACCCTGAGGTCAGAAGCTCGTCCGGAATGAAAGGCCTTTGAATTAAATGAAACCATTGTCGTTTGGCGAGTTATGCTGCATACGTGGTGATGGAGAATTAAAGGGGGGGTGGGGGGTTGATGTGGTGATGCTATAGTGGGACGAGGCTAGGACAGAAATTTGGGAAAGGGGGTGGGGGTGGGGGTGGGGGTGGGGGGCGGGAGTAATGGGGGCTGTTTTGTAAGTTCTCTTTTTGCTGTAGAAGCTAGAATGCTGTGGAGTGATACAGAATCAGTGAGCTGCAAGTGAAATTCGATTGGCGAAAAGGGTCGTGAGCGACTGGTTTGAGTGGGTCGGTGGGAAATAATGAAATGACTCGATCATTTAACAAGAGAAGCTGCGTGTGCTTGCCTGGGCGAATAGAACGAGTGATAGAACGAGTATGTGCGTGACTGTGTAAATGAGATAACGTAACAAAAAAGAAGTACGTCAGTCGAAGTGTAGTCTGAAACTAAGAACGCTGATGATTGCTCCAGACAACGCCACCCAGTTTTCGTGACTTCTCAATGTTGCCATGGAAACCAATGAATGTTGCACACAGCCATCTAGCAGACAAAACCCGACAAAACAACTACTGCTATTCGCTATGACGACAACATCACGTCTCCCATACATGACTGCACTAAATCTTTGTTCACTTTTATAACACACGTCCGGTCCTTTTGTATGACGAAGTCAACGTACTCAAACGCAGCTGGGGTCTTGCAAGCTCTGGCTTTCTTAGCAGACGGAAAAGTGTTTGTGAGTTTTGTTTGCCCTGAAGTCAACCCACAGGTCGCCGCGATACGCATGGACGAATCTGCGACGCAGAATTGAGTCTCCAATCAGAGGATTTCAACGGCGCAGCTATGATAAGTCATTGACGTAACCTTCCTTGCACGGACGTGAGGTCTTGCGAGGCGTGGGATGGTGTTAACATGTGTCAATATTTGGTTTGCCTTTACACACCCTGTCATTGTGTTGACGCCTGTTGACACCCGCCTGTTCCTCGCAAGATCTTGGCTTTCCTCGAGTTTATGCAACGCGCCCCAGTTAACGGTCACAATGATGAAAGGGCGATAAGCCTGTTAGCATCACGTAGCCAATCTGAACGCCTCTGCAAACTGCTGAGCATGCACACACCGCGAAATAAAAAGAAGTCATTGTGGTGAAGACTTTTTGTGAGAGAATGGTGCATGGGATTTTACTATCAACAGCTAGCGGATTACGTGCACCAGAGCTATCCATCAGTGCATGCATTCAAAAGCTTTCATCCCCGTCTTGCTTCGAGACAAGTTTGTCATCTGCTTCATCATTTACGCTAAAGGTTAATGAATGTAAAGTTTGATGTATGAAAAAGTAGTGCACTAGCTTACGAGATACACAAAAAACAAACTCATAAATGCTTCCTCTCCTGAGAGTAAATTTGTTTGGAAACTTGCTAGAAAAAATATTTGAATGAAGACTTTGGGCCATCAATGGAGGTGACAGGCTGCAACACTGAGAGGCATTGACATTGCGAGCCACAGAATCAGTGGGCGGGAATGAATTTCAGACTAAGCAAAGCCGTAAACTTTGCAGCATATTTCATTTCAAGGTTACCTCTGGTCATGAGTCTACTCGAACCATGACTTTGCACGATGTAAAGAGTTCTCTCTCATCTTGAACAGACAAACCAGGCATGGATGTGATGGGCACACCTGTGTTATATCTTCATCATGTACATGCTATGATACAAATCTACCGTCTCTATAAGCAAGAAAGCTTGATCTCCAGTCGTTCTCTGGTAGTTTTTAACTTTCTACCCAGCTTTTGTAGACACCGTCCCTCCTCTGCAAACGCTTTCCTCAGCCATGACAGAACAGATTTTGGTAACAGGGTCACCTGTCTGCGGAACCAGCGCCCCAGTTCGGGACTCAGAACAGTTCCTCGGGAGTCTGCATGCAACTGATTTTTGTCCTCTGTGCAGTGTTCAGGGTGGGGATGACACAGAGGCCTTAAGGCGGCCATGTTTGTGTACGACTTAACCACCTACTGACTTACATACAAAATAGCTGCCTACATCTCCTGCAGATTATCAAATAGATTCGCTCCTTTCACTAATGAGATTGCTGATTGTCGGCGTGAAAGATAGACTCGAGACCAGTCAGATATATAAGACTACGTTTGGAGTGACATGTGCCGTAAGAGGAAGAGTTTGAATCTGACGTAATCAACAGCTAGCTACCTACCAAAGACCGACACACATCTCCTGCAGACTGACCAGAATCACTCTTTTGCTGATAAAAATCTTGATCTGTGAGAGGGAGCCTGACTACTTACTGTACAATTGGCACAGTAACCGGGATCGCAGTGAGTGAAAGTAATAATGTGTTTCTCACTTGATCCCCAACTAGCTGCAAACCAAATAGCGATCCACCCTCCTGCAAATAGATTAACATGAGTAATCTTCTCGATAATGAGACTTGTAAGTTGGAAATGCATAGGAAGAGGCAAACAGCTCGTGGAGTAACAAAGACAGAGGGTGAGGATTTGACCACCCAACTAACTACAAACCAAGCAGTAACGCATTCTTATGCATACGGACAGAATTCGTCCTCTCCTTGACGAGACTCTTGATAGTGAGCATGAAAGGAGAGGAGGAGAAAGACAAACCGAATATTTAGGACAGCTTCTGGAGAAGCAAAGACAAGAAGAGAGAGCACTTTGAATACTGGGACACAATGACACATCTATCGCACGGATGGCTTTGTTCATCCCGGGAGGGGGGGGGGGGGGGGGGGGGGGGGGGGCCATAAAAAAACTCATCCCAGTTGTTCAACCACAAAAGACGGCGTACAAACGAAGACGACGCCCTTTCTATTTATAGCCTGGGCCAGGGACGACACAAAGCCCGGAGCAAATGTGCGTAGGAGTTCCTTCCCCTGCCAATGGAATTCTGGGTCAGCGCCTTT
>JAWQFJ010028561.1:132500-133927 GCA_034096865.1 Theodoxus fluviatilis
TGTTCAGAAAACATCCAAACTTCAACACCAATCATACATTCAATATCACCAAAAATACAGCGGTCGTGTCAGTAAGTAGTCCGTTTCATCGTCTCAAAATCGGAATCGGTCGGGTCGTCGGTCGGGCGGTGGTGTTCTATGGGGGTGAGGGTAGTCGGTGGGGTTCTAGAGCGTTTCGGCGTCGTCTCGCCGGTCGTTTTGGTCGGAGGGGGGTCGGGCGCTGTCTGGAAGGTCAGAGGGGGGAGGGTCGGTCGTCGTCGCGTCCGTCATCATCATCATCATCAGCATCATCATCATCAATCATCGTCGTCGTCGTCGTTGTCTCATCATCATCATCATCATCACATCAATCATCATCATCATCATCATCATCAATCATCATCATCATCATCATCATCATCATCATCATCATCATCATCACCGTCGTCGTCGTCGTCGTCATCGTCGTCGTCGCCGTCGTCGTCCTCATCATCATCATCATCGTCATCATCATCATCCTCATCATCATCATCATCATCATCATCATGCGTCGTCGTCCGTCCGTCGTCGTTCGGTCGTTGTCCGAAAAATCCGTCAAGCGCGCGTCATCAATCATCATCCTAAAACACTACTACTATTACGACTACTACTAACTACTACTCTAACTAACTAAAAAAAAAAAAAAACACGGGGATATTGGGAGAAAAAAAATAAAAAAAACTACTACTACTACTACTACTACTAACTCTCACAACTGGACTACTACTAACTCTCCACCGTCTACTACTATCCCACTCCTGCTGCTACAGTACTTACTATAACACAAAACTTACTAACTAAACTAAAACTCCTACTGCTAACTCTATGACCTTACTTTGCTTCACTATAACTGCTGCTTACCATACTCACTGCTAACTACCACTAAGCACACACTAGCAACATAACCACATACTATCTACCGTCCAACTGGGACACTGGGAACGGGCACATACGGGGACTTAAGAAAACCTGAAAAACCCCTACAACCGAACTACCAACTATTAACTACTGCTAATTTTGCTACTTGCTACTTTCTTACACTATCTCAACTATTTGCTACTTTACTTACCTTAAAAATAGAAAAAAAAGAGTACTGCTACGACTACTACTACTACCACTACTACTATCTACTACTACTACTACTTCTAACTTTTCTACTACTCTCACTGCTTCCACTATCCAACCATCTAACTACTACTACTACTACTACTGACTAACTTCTACTACTTGCTACTTGCAAAATTCTACTTGCTACTGCTACTTTGCCTGCTGCCCTGGTGATACTACTACACTATAACTCTGCTATTGCGCTTAACACTTACTGCTAACTGCTCAGCTGCCTTATCACTTGCTATGCTCTCACTTAGCTGCAATACTTACTACCTTACTCATACTACTGCTGCTTCAGG
>JAWQFJ010028567.1:0-10000 GCA_034096865.1 Theodoxus fluviatilis
ATCACGATGTATCCAGTAATCTGCCTCTTACAGATCGCTAAGGGAGACGCGGTGGGTCTATTCTGACCCCCAACACACAGGGGGCACATCAGTGGATAGGAATCCTGGCCCTGGCAGAGACAAATGTTATGTGTACAGCGATGATGATTCATGGCCAAAGGAACATAGCTAAAGCAAGACATTATGTGTGCTGAACTACCCACAAGTTGTAACATTTCGCTGGGTTATGAGGAGAAATCTATAGAATTTAAGGAGAGTAAACATCCCTGGCTTTACACGCGATTGAGTGCATCAAACTCGTTGACATTTTGAGATTTCTGTCTCCAGGCAATGTTTAAATGAAAACTTTCTGCCGATGCAATGTGTTGTTTTTTTTGGTTTTGCAAGAAATGCCAAGTTTATCAACGCACTGTAAATTCTAAGGAATTTCTAAGCATTCTAAACATGTGCGGTAGACACTGTGTTAATTTCAATTCAACGAACATTTCAGCACGAAAATCCAAGATTATTCTCATTTGAAAAGTTGCAATAGCCAGATACATCGAGCTAGACAGACTGCACCAGATAGATACTCTCTTTGGCCTGTTTGGACAAAAAGCTCTGTGTGACTTGACCAGTGACTACAACAGTGTGACTTGACCAGTGACTACAACAGTGTGACTTGACCAGTGACTACAACAGTGTGACTTGACCAGTGACTACAACAGTGTGACTTGACCAGTGACTACAACAATGTGACTTGACCAGTGACTAGAACAGTGTGACTTGACCAGTGACTACAACAGTGTGACTTGACCAGTGACTAGAACAGTGTGACTTGACCAGTGACTACAACAATCACTAGAGCCGGTTAGAATAAGATCAAGTCAAGTATCAATTTCCTTTGTTATTTGCGCTTTACAAATCGCACGGGGGGGGGGGGGGGGACGCGGTGGGTCTATTCTTACCCCCAACTTATAGGGCACAAGATACAAGTGAAAGTGTAGTACAGGCAAGCCAAGCGTGGCTGGAGCAGATGTATGCAAATATCCTGAGCTCATCGCTTGCGCCTGTGACACGCATGAATGGTAATTCCTGTCAGAAGCCAAGCATCAAAGAGGACGAGAGAAACCCCCATAGGGAAGCGGAGAGATCAAAAGGACCCTCCATTTTGGAAAGTGCCTGGCTTAGAGCAAGCGAGGGAGAATTTGCCGTATTTCCCAGGCATTTGTTACTTTGGTCACGAGACGGGGAAAATCAGAACGAAACTCAGCAGCCTAAGAATGTCATGCAAGGTCATTTAACCCGATTATTAATAGACCTGTGGCGCGTTCAAGCCTTTCTCTGAAGGCCTGCGCAGCGCTACATCTCCCCTACAACGTCGTTCAGGCTTCGCAGTCGAGTCGTTCAAGGCCGAGTGTAGTCGAGTGTCAGCTACGCTGCGCCTTCGCAGTGCCTGCGGAGTTGAAGCCTGAACGCAACCCCTGGTTAGAGTAAAAGCAAGCCACTATTTTCTTTGTTAAAGGCCTCTCTCGAGGTGTAGGGAGACGCGCTGGGCATATTCTTACCTCCATCCCATAGGGAGGTTACCTTCAGGGGAGTAAAGGGAAGAGCTTCGTCGGATTAAGTGGTCGTGTATGCAATACTATATGGTCTACGAATTAGTCTCCAATGAATTTATCACTGCCATTAGATTCTGCACCCCCTATTCGCCTACATGCATGATGTTTTGCACCCCATTCTTCAGGTCTTCATTTTTGCATGTCTTGATTTTATTAGACGACCAGGAACTTTACAGATGTATGCTCTACCATCTGCTCAAACTAAAGCGTAAACATTCATCATGCCTGAATACATGATGCAACAATGCAGCAACGAACGTGGCTCTCCAGGTAAATTTTGGAGAACGACTGCCCTAAGCATAGAGAATTCACGGAGGCGTCTCACCACGACTGACGTACCACAAACGGAAGCGCCGCAGGGGGCAAAAATCACGTCACGCACGCTTTGCTCGTGCTTCGGTAATGTTTAGCCACATGCAATAAATCAGGGCGAAGCGTGCAGCGGAGAATATGACGGATGGCAGAGATTAACTTCTCTGACAAGGAGAGCTAGGGACAGGCAAATCGAGGTCACAGAATTAAAAAACAGCTTCGACAACTGCGAAGAAAACTTTAACGTCGATCTTTACTGGCTCCGTTGAGATCTGGCTTCAACACGCGCGGTAAAGAGATCGTAATGCAGATATAACTGAAACGGAATATAAAAGGAAAAAATATATTTCTTTTCTGAATACTGGGGATCACTTGTGCGAACACAGAAGTTAAGAGGTCGATGCATATGGGACATAGACTCCGAGACGACCCCTCATTCTGGATTCCAAACCAGATTCTCCACAACCTGCGCACGATAAGCCTTCGTATCTAAACCAGAGATGACGTGCAGCTTTTCATAATGACCTCCCACAGCAGGCAGACAGACACGGAGATCCAATGTGCGGATAGAATTTCACGGCCGATGTACATAGGAAGCCATGATCCAACATGGCCTCATGAAGTTCCACTATTTCTTTGCTCTATTTTTTGGTTCCAATAAACTGCAGTAATTTGTTTCTTGCAATGTCTAACCATGAGTATACTCGGAGCGTTGATGTCCTGTACTTGTCTAGTGAATCCAAGCCCGGAACAGTAACTTTTGTTGTCTTCTGTGTCCACATCCCTGTACTTGTCTAGTGAATCCAAGCCCGGAACAGTAACTTTTGTTGTGTTCTGTGTCCACATCCCGGGTAGCACTAGCAATCATTCGTTTTTTTGTCATGTATTTCTTTTCATTTAACT
Organism: Theodoxus fluviatilis; assembly: GCA_034096865.1. Lineage (NCBI taxonomy): Eukaryota > Metazoa > Mollusca > Gastropoda > Cycloneritida > Neritidae > Theodoxus > Theodoxus fluviatilis. The sequence continues at coordinate 2,817 of JAWQFJ010028567.1, forward strand.
AATATGTAACGTATTAGTGTCACATATGTCTACCGTTCTCTACATGTTTTAATAGTAATTCTTGTACACAGTATTCCATAAATAATTTATATTATAAGGTTATAACGCACGCCAGATATTACAACTTTCTTTTAAAAGTTTTTGTCTGTTGGTGCAAGCTTTCCATCCCCCCCCCCCTCATCACAGTGTGGGATGGCACGAGATATTTTAAACAGAATAGGCAAATGGAATCCGATTTGGGCGTCACTAAACTACACAGTTCATGTGTACCACCATATTTAGCCATCCAACATGAACTGAAATCTTTTTTAAGCGAGGCATTTGTCATCAGTCGAGAAAGAAGGCTAAAGTCGGCAAAACAGGTTTTGAGCAAACGCTGAGAAAAGTCAAAATGCGCATCATTTTGGGGTGGTCCTTTTCTAGGCTTAATTTCTGGGGGTTTCCCTCCACCCCCCACCCACCCTTTCAACTACCACATTGAAAGATCTGCGTTTGAGCATTCTGAAAGATAACTTTACTTTAAACACTTTCATTATCATACCGTCCTACCCATGCTTCGTTGTAAGACATCCCGCGGGGATTGGATATGAGAATAAGTCCATCGCATCTCCCTATGAAATTCATAAAACGTTATTAACGGGATGGATGGATGGATGGATGGATGGATGGATGGCTGGCTGGCTGGCCATGGTTGGGTGGATGGGTGGATGGCTGGCTGGCTGGCTGGATGGATGGGTGGATGGCTGGCTGGCTGGCTGGATGGCCATGGATGGGTGGATGGATGGATGGATGGACAAATGAATGGATGGACAAATGGATGGATGGATGGAGTGAATGTTATGGCCTATCCGCCTCTGTAGGCTATGTAAGGCCATTGAGCACGAAAATCACTTCAAGTACAATAGTTCCAAGTTAACAAATCAAGTCACGTAGGGAGACGCGGTGGGTCTATTCTGACCCCCAACCCACAGGAGGCACGTGTAGGGAGACGCGGTGGGTCCATTCTGACCCCCAACCCACAGGGGGCTCAAGTAGGGAGGCGCGGTGGGTCTATTCTGACCCCCAACCCACAGGAGGCACGTGTAGGGAGGCGCGGTGGGTCTATTCTGACCTCCAACCCAAAGGAGGCACGTGTAGGGAGACGTGGTGGGTCTATTCTGACCCCCAACCCACAGGAGGCACGTGTAGGGAGACGTGGTGGGTCCATTCTGACCCCCAACCCACTCGAGGCGAATGACTAGAGAAAGCGAGACTTAACTTGCTCTTGGTCTAATTAGCTTAAGTGATTTTGTAGTCAATGGCCTACTTAACCTGCAAAGTCTGATTGGCCGTAAAACTTCATGCATACCTCGAAACACGTTGCGTCAGGAAGGGGAGTGCGTCTATGGTAGTGGACGGTTCATCCAAAGCATTCAGCGCGGCTGAGACTAATGATCTCTCTGTTCAGAATGCATCCGATGCTTTCGTCAGCATGACGACACAATCATGTAGGTGTCTTCATGGTCCCTTGAGCTGAGCTATCGTCCATGCTGTGCGACATAACAAGACTGTCTCGTACGGGAAGCGGCTTGAGTCATCCATGGTTTCGGTATTGAATTTCATGCAGGCTGAAGCCAGACCATGAGCTGAGCTCTCGTCTATGCTGTGCTGCAAAACAAATCTGTTGTATACATGAAGCAGCTACAGTCTTTCTAGAATTTGGAATTGTGTTTAGTTCAAGTTTAATGCTGGGAGTTACGATAACCCTTTGGGTCCCGAATCTGGTTTTTCAAGCTAGAGGCTAGGAATACACACTGTATCTCCTATTTCTTGAGCTCAACAGCTTCAGGGAAAATATTCTGTACTTCTTGTGCTGGCATTTTTTCATAGATGGATGGATGGACGCTGTTTTACAGCCCATCACCCTTCGTAGTCTACGTAAGACCATCAATCACAAACATCACTAGAACAGGTGAAAAGTAAAAGCAAATCAAGTCACATTTTCCCTACTTATTCGTACTTTACGAATAGCAAAGAGGAACGAGGTTTGTCTATTCTTAACCTTAACTCACAGGGAGACATTTTTTCGTAATTTCCTGTAGATATGTCAAGCTTTGAAATATTGTACAAGTGTCTGCGGATGAGTGCGTGCACTGTCGCAACATCGGATGCACAGTCAAGCAATGATCGATACAACTTCTCACATTCGTGTGAGGGTAAATGGATGGCGGTATGGAAAGGTTCTTGGGAAGGCTTGACATAAAACACGTTTGTGGAAGCCCATCATCATCCGCATTGGCCAGGCCACTTGCAGGGCATCACGACAAGGAACACTGCAGCGCTTTTTGCGTGCCTGAAGTCAAATCTAGTTCGCTCGAAAAGCACGTGCAGAGGACTTGTGGGAAGCTTGACCTACTTATCGACCAATGGGTGGACAGGCATGATGTGGAAGGCTTGAGTGTTCCAGACAACCAGAAGAGAGAGTTCACGTAGAAATTGCTTCCTTTGCCAAAGAGGATTTTCGTCCAAATGGCACGAGATTTCAATTGTCTAATGGAAAGGATAGATGTCATCGGCAGTCACGTCTCTGCCCCTATTCACGTCTCCCTTTCAGATGCGCCAAGCTGCATCAAGCTCACTGGTTCCGCTTGGCAGCAAACTGAAACCCAGAGCTTCGGATGAGCAGTGGTGCGGGAAAACGATTACCACCAATCGATATGATTCCATTTGAAAGTAGTCTTTACGTGGCGTTACGGAGACTTGGCCACGTTCCCGCGCGTCAGAATCGCCGTGACAGCTGGATGCTGCTTCGCGGCTCGCTGAGCATGAGACGAAAATAAGTGTTGCCAGTGGGACAGGAATCCCATGGGAAAGCTTCTGCGTTCCGTGGACAAGCTGTTAAATGGTCGATGTTGATGGAGACTCCGGCGACAGAGAGCCTTTACTGATTGCACAGTAAAATAAGAATCCCTCTCATCCTCACATACATGTTCCCCCTGTGGGTCTGGGGGCTCAAAACAGACTCACCGCGTCTCCCTGCGCGATTCGCATAAGGCGAATAAATAGGGACATCGTGGCTTGATTTGCAGTTACTCCTGACTGTTTGTGTGATATTCGTACTTAGTGGCCTTACATAGCTTATAAAGGCTGATAAACCGTAAATCTCCATTCATCCATTCATCCATCCATTGCAAGTGGACAACACCCTTCGTGGTGAGTCTCCATATACATGTACGGGATGGATGGATGGATGGAGTTTTACGGCCTATCAGCCTCTGTAGGCTATGTAAGGCCATTAAGCACGAAAATCTCCGGAATAGAGTAAGCGCAATTCGTCACGATGTCCCTCATCTTTCGCCTCTGTGACGTACTTGTTCTTTAATCAAATTGGCTCGTTTAAATGTCTAGGGGAAGAACCAAAGCACGCACCTTCATTCCTCCATTCACACGCTAGATGGTAATTGTCTAAATGAAGTAATGGCAAAAACGGTATCAATTCAAAGGAAGTAGTTTAATTTTCATGAATGCATTTACCAGTGAATGGTGACTGAGCGACAAACGCTACAATAAATGCATAGAATGCAAGTAGAAAACAATCAATTCAGTTCAGCAATTTGAAGCGAGACAAGTAAAAAGAAAACAATGAAAAGAAAGATGTCTGCCCGAGCCGAGGTAATTAACTAAATGTACTTATCTGACCCTTTCGATGAAAAACGTGCAGGTGGAGAAGCACGGACCTAAACCCCACGCTCACCGCGTTAGCACCGGGGTTGGAATTGGGGGGAGGAGGGGGTCTGAGTGCACCGACATTGCAGCCGGTGACCCTGGAGGGAAATCACCACAGTCGATGAAACAGCTGAAACTTGGCATTCTTTCATTCTCTCTCTCTCTCTGGCATTCCTTCTTCTTCTGCGTCGTGTCGAGGGAACTGGCTCCTACGTCTTCTTCTTCTTCTTCCTCGGAAAGGAGTCGGTCTGCTCTCCAACAAGACAGGCCACCACACTTTAGCAAAGCAGGCAAGCTGGCTGGCAGGCAAGCTGGCTGTTCAACATTCCACCACCCCCTGGCAGAGGCTCTCTTCCAGCCGGTTCCAGGCGGGCTGAGGCTCTCTCATCACCCATCACTCCTCACTTTCTACATGGCCACTGCCAAGGGAAGAACACACCAAGCAGGGCGCCGATGTCACTGCTCTTACTGAAAATAAATGTTATGACGCCACGAGCATCCGGCGACACTTGTTTAAATAACTTCGCTGACGTCACCAAGTCCAGCCAGTCCAATCACTACTGTCCATCCCACCCCACTCTGACTGGTCAATTCCCAAGTTGAAATTCACTGGTTGGTCAGCGCTAAAACGCCAGTGAAGTCCACTACACTGGTAACGCTTTCAAGTTATTCACATGCACAGGGGTCAATTCTGTACTGACACCGGCTCAGGGCAATGAAAAAACCTCTAAGGCTACGGCTCAGCAGACGCATAGTAAACATTTCTAATAATACTAATAACCACAAGGCATGAAAAAACGTTGTCTCGCCACACCTCCCTACCACAATGAGAAAAATGTTATAGACATGACATTTTTCACAAGTCACAATTCAAACAGTCAAAACTCTCAAACAACAGGGGACCCCGGGTTACGTGGTCTATACTAAACTCAAAAACCATCGCACCACACAACCACCTGACCATCACACTGGCCCACAAAACTCTCACACTCCACCCATCACATTCTTCTCTGCACAGCACACTCCAATAAACAGCCAAACACATCAACTCTTTCTCACTCTCACACCCATTCATTCCTCTCTCTAAATTTAGCCTTTTTTCCTCTTCTTCCAGTCAAACCACTTTCTCTCCTTGTGGCTCGCCTCTCCGCGACTCACACCACCACATGCAACCTCTCCCATCTCCATTCCTTCCTCTCCCACATCCTCCAACTCCACACCAGTCTTCCCACAAGACTCAATTCCTTCCTCTCCCACATCCTCCAACTCCACACCAGTCTTCCCACAAGACTCAATTCCTTCCTCTCCCACATCCTCCAACTCCACACCAGTCTTCCCACAAGACTCAATTCCTTCCTCTCCCACATCCTCCAACTTCACACCAGTCTTCCCACAAGACTCAATTCCTTCCTCACACTTCCTCTTCCGCCGGGTGGTACACATCAACACCCCACTCTCAGTCTCATCCTTCAACTTCTCCCTCTTCTTCCGGGTGGAACACATCAACACCCCACTCTCCTCAGCAACAACAACCTCCTCAGCAACAACAACCTCCTCAGCCACAACAACCTCCTCAGCAACATCAACCTCCTCAGCAACATCAACCTCCTCAGCAACAACCTCTTCACACCGACTCTCCTCAGCAGCAACCTTCCTAGCTCTCTCTCTCTCCTGCCTCCTCTCTCTCTCTAACTTCCGCTCCCACATCCTCCCTCTGGCTGCCTTTATCTTCTCCCTTCTCTCTTCAACTCTCTCCCAAAACCTCTCTCGCTCCAGCTCTCTCGCCGCAGCCTCCCTGGCCTTCTCTCTCTCTGCCTCCTGTCTCTCCCTCTCACACCTCTCAGCAGCCTCCCTCTCTGCTTCCTCTATCTCCCATTCTAATCGCTTCCTCTCAAGCTGCCTCTGTCTCCCTCTCTCATTCTCCTTCCTTATCTGTTCAATCTCCAATCTCTCTCTGTCCAACTCCTCGGCCCCTACCCTGGCTCTCTCTGCTGCCTCCATCCTGCCTTTCTTCATCCTCTCTGTGGCCTCTATTTCCAATCTCTTCATTCTCTCAGCTGACTCCATGCCCATCTTGCGCATCTCCCATTCATGCTGCCTCCTCTTCCTGGTGGAACGCATCACCACTTCATCCATCTCATCATCCCTATCAATTTCATCCCTTCCATACAGGACCCCAAATCCTACAGACCTATAAGGGTGAACTCCGTCATTCCCCTCCTCACGCACCCGTCCACTCTCCTTCCACACCTCTTCCCTCCACTCCATGACTAGTGTATCAACTCCCCAAACACTAAAGAGCAAACTAGCAAACTTCCCACACCAATTACCTACTCAATTCTTAAGAATAGTCAAATCAAATACTAAGCAAGGTCACACAAACAGCAAGGCACGAGAGCAATCAAGGTGAATCAAAACGAAAATGGCAGTTCAGGTCATGTCACTCTCGCTCAAGGCACAGACACTCCAAATTTAACTGTGAAACATGAATTCAGATTTACTTTACTTTTGCATTTCGTTCAAATTATCCCGAGACGAAGACCCCAAATGTGACGTACTTGTTCTTTAATCAAATTGGCTCGTTTAAATGTCTAGGGGAAGAACCAAAGCACGCACCTTCATTCCTCCATTCACACGCTAGATGGTAATTGTCTAAATGAAGTAATGGCAAAAACGGTATCAATTCAAAGGAAGTAGTTTAATTTTCATGAATGCATTTACCAGTGAATGGTGACTGAGCGACAAACGCTACAATAAATGCATAGAATGCAAGTAGAAAACAATCAATTCAGTTCAGCAATTTGAAGCGAGACAAGTAAAAAGAAAACAATGAAAAGAAAGATGTCTGCCCGAGCCGAGGTAATTAACTAAATGTACTTATCTGACCCTTTCGATGAAAAACGTGCAGGTGGAGAAGCACGGACCTAAACCCCACGCTCACCGCGTTAGCACCGGGGTTGGAATTGGGGGGAGGAGGGGGTCTGAGTGCACCGACATTGCAGCCGGTGACCCTGGAGGGAAATCACCACAGTCGATGAAACAGCTGAAACTTGGCATTCTTTCATTCTCTCTCTCTCTCTGGCATTCCTTCTTCTTCTGCGTCGTGTCGAGGGAACTGGCTCCTACGTCTTCTTCTTCTTCTTCCTCGGAAAGGAGTCGGTCTGCTCTCCAACAAGACAGGCCACCACACTTTAGCAAAGCAGGCAAGCTGGCTGGCAGGCAAGCTGGCTGTTCAACATTCCACCACCCCCTGGCAGAGGCTCTCTTCCAGCCGGTTCCAGGCGGGCTGAGGCTCTCTCATCACCCATCACTCCTCACTTTCTACATGGCCACTGCCAAGGGAAGAACACACCAAGCAGGGCGCCGATGTCACTGCTCTTACTGAAAATAAATGTTATGACGCCACGAGCATCCGGCGACACTTGTTTAAATAACTTCGCTGACGTCACCAAGTCCAGCCAGTCCAATCACTACTGTCC